>APFE030524898.1:10578-65313 GCA_000404065.3 Pinus taeda
GGTGCTCCACCCTCCAAGTGATTTATTTTATTAATTTATTTAATAACACATTTTATTTTCATATTACATATCACCTAGTTTTCATGAGCTTAGGTTTAGAATAGTTTAACCCACAAAGGAGAGTATCACGCCTAGCTTTAACTCAACTTAGGTTTACAAACATTTAACACACAGGGGAGGATATAACACCTAGCTTTAACTTATCTTAGCTTTACAATAATTTAGTACAAAAGGGAGGGGTGTTACATACTCCCCACCTTAAATTTTACACCCTCTGTGGTGTATCACTGCATCATGTTCTCGTTCATAGGTAGATGGTTTCTCAATCAACACCTCTCATGGCTCTGCCATCTCATGCAATTTTTGTGATGTACATAAGTCACAAGGAGTGCTCCGAGCACCTCTCCTTCCATAGGTACATCGGTCTCAAGGAGTGCTCTCCTTTCATAACTACCTGTAACATTTTTTTCAAACCATTTGTGAGAATTTATATATGGAAAAGTTTAACTATGATAAATATCATAATCTGTTACTTAATATTATTAAAGCAACTATTTCTTATCATTTAATTTATTTGAAGAATGCATGTGCTCTCCTTACATTCTTTCAAGCCTTTGTATTCTTGTCAAACACCTTCTTCTTTCAGTCTCTCTGCATGCAATAGATCACTTAGCATATTTTCCACATTAATGCGTCCACAAGGTCATAATAGATTAGTTCACATAAAAATATATATATATATATTCATCATATATATTCATCGTAATTTTATGTATGCCAAACTGCGATTAACCATAGTTACTTATACCAAACTTACTTTCCTTCTTCTGGGTAACCTCCAGGTTTGCACACAAGGTATGTTATACACACCAATACACATTTCATTTTTCAACCTTGTAGCATATGTAGTCCTATGGTCCCATATGTACTGTTGCACATAGTCCATCTCCGGTACAACCTATAATACCCTCCTCATGGTATCACCTGCATGACATAAACTTTATCCATATATTTTTCCACCATGTTAGCATCATACGAACATTCCTTTATGCTTAATTGTGTCGAGTTTACAATGTATTTTTTTGATCATGGTTCATCTATGTAATTGAGAAAGTTTTATGTCGAATGTAAATCAATTCGATATTTCATGTGGCTACAATATAAGTTGCATAGTACTGTATCCATGCATTTTTTTATATCTTAATCATACCTTCTGCTTAATGTTCTAAAGCAAACAATTAATTGATAGATTTTGAAGTCTAATAATTATCAGATCATAATTCATCCCATGTGATTCACTATTTCCCATTGTATGCCCCAACAACTTGTTGGTCATGCATAATTCACTAGAGTCATACATGAGAGTTTTTTTTTTTTTTTTGTCTTTTTTACTACTTTCAATCCTACACGCCTTTTGTTGTAAGTGATTATGATCTCAGGGTATTTACATGTTAGGTCATATTTAAAATTAAATCAACCTTAACCCAAAGATTAGATATCTATTTTATGAATTCTTATTTGAATTACGCAACAATTTTTATGTTGTCGAGACACATTATCAATGCAATCCAATAAGAGGACCTCTCTAAATTGCTTGATACAAATTATGTATTTCAATTGATATGATATCAATCTACCATTTAATTGACCTAGTGGTTTATATCATTTTTGCTACTTCATCAATTACTATGGTTTGTACCCAAGCATACTCATAGGCTCTAAGCGTTAAATCAGAATTATATTTCTATACTATCTCATGCATAGTTTTTCATCATAAGTTAAAAGTCGCAACATAACCATTATGGCCTCAACTCACATATTATGTTCCTCTATTAAATTTAACTTTAACTAAGGTTTATACCCAAGGATACGGGTAGGCTCCAAGCGTTAAATCAGAATTATAGTTCTATACTATCTCATGCATAGTTTTTCATCATAAATTAAAAGTTGTAGCATAACCATTATGGCCTCAACTCACATATTATGTTCCTCTATTAAATTTAACTTGAACTATAATAATGAGCCATAACTACCAGAAGTATCTATATAAAGTTAACTCGTAAAAACCATTAACCCTCTTATATTTACCTTTTTCAACCTTTCTCCAGTATTTCTATTCGCTTATTGCACTTTCATTTGTATCTTTTCAAATTTTAGAATTTAAAGGGATGATGACACTCCCCCATTACGGTGTTAATTGGCTACATCTTATAGTCCCATTGAACTATTCTTTTGTCATTTAAGAACATGAATTATCATATTTTATCTTATCTTATTTGAACCCCACCATGATGTTATAAGTAACCATCATAATTGTTTTTCAACAATTTTTTTTCTAGTAGAAATTATTAACTATCTTTTCAACATATCAATTGAATATGATAAAAAAAAATACTAAATTATTTTTTTTCATGTGCTTTTCCAAGATTTCCCATTACGAACAAATCTGTGAGAAGCATGTTAAACCATATTTGGATAATTTAGAGAACTTAGTTTGCTTCCATCTCAGATGAATGATATGGAGCTACCAAAGCTCAAAACTTCTATGTTATTTCAGATTTGCGGAGTTTTAAGTAGGAGTTGGCTATACTATAAATTTACTGACACAAATTTTGTGATGATATTTTGTCCTTCCCAGTGTGGGTCGAGGCTCATATTTTCATCTTTACAGATTTCTCTCTTGAATATCCACCATTCCAAAGCCTCTAAATCCTATCATTTCTCTTCCCTTGATATAAAACACTGCAATGTTGCTATAAATATTAGTGACAATTCCATTTCCAAGAGCTGAAGAATTTATCATATGTCGGCCTTAAATTCTACGATATTTTGAGCTAAGAAATTAAATAGATTTCATCCACAAAGTATACAGCACAAGTGTTGACAAAACATGGACTACCCACACCTCCTCTAATGTGTAAGATTATTACATACGGGGAATTCATGTGTCTACACCAGGTTCCATAATACAATAACTATTTTGTTATCATTTCACTTCCTAAAGCTGCCTATATCTTGATTTCAAATTCCATTTCTTTGGAAAGAAAGAAAGAAAAAATAATCTTGAGCACGAATAGTTTTCTTTGTTAAGTGCCTTGGGACACACAATTCAACTAGACATGGGAAATGGAGCTTGCATTAGTTGTTCTCTCCAAAAGTGCCAAGGAATACCATACAACACTTTTAACCATGAGCATATTTTTTTTGGAAAATTTTCAACCTCTTAAATAAGTTTTTAGTATGGATTCCTTCACTTTAAAACATCGAGTGCTTATGAGCATCCATATTTTGCCATTTTTTTTTTAACAAGTTCGCGTTGCACACGGCATACCCGCCGAAAATATATGAGTGTTAGGTGTTAGATTTAGGGTGTTAGATATTGTTAAAACAAAGCAATGACATATGCATATCTCTAGATTTCGTCTCAGGTAGAAAAAATGAAAAAATGAGAAATACAAAACAAAAAAAACAAAACATTCTAACCTGGAAAAGTCTAGTTGACACATTTGTTAAGAATGTTGTAATTTAGAAGGTTGTTTGTTGTTTGTCTTCAAAAAACAATTAGTGAGACAAAAACCAATTAGTGTATCATTACGTTGAATCTTTTGCATGGCTTAGAAAATTCGTGTAGCATTTTGATATTCTTATTTTTAATATATAAGAATTAATTTCTTTCTCTAGTAATATACGCATTATTTGGGAATAAAAAAATCATTACTAGATAATAAAAGAGTTTAAATATATGCTTTCCAAACAAGGGTTATGTAAGTATATGGTCAATATTACAAATATATATTATATTACTATTCTATTTCACCCTCCAACCATCTAAAATAATGCTAATTGACATAAATATAAATTCTCATAAAGATGATCCGGTGCAAATCGGTTACACATATCTAAACAGTGCGGCCATTAAATGAGAAAATATAAAGAAGTCATATACATTACAAATTAACACATTTAACCATCAGCTAAGCATTCACCTTTATATTAGGATCGGGAAAATTTTACCATCCAAAAACACAAAATTTTGCAAAAACTAGAGGAATAGAAGATAAAAAGCTAGAAGCTGCGGAGCTATAAAATATTGAAAATATATTTAGACCTTGAAGGTTTCTGGCGTAAGACGTAATTAATTATATCCTCCTCCAGTGGCAGCGAATCCGTTGACGAGAGCGAGGGCGTTACTGATCAATTTACAAACATATTGCACGATGCCGGTGACCATGGCCGTAACTTTAACTGTGGCGTTGAGATCCTGAAAGCCATTGAGGCAGGAGTCGTGGTCAGTCAGGGCAGCGGTCATCCACGCCTCCACGTTGCTCATCTGAAACTTGGGGATATATCTCAGGAATCATTCACTAAGATAGTAAAGTTCTGTCTAATATGCTCAAGAGAGGATCATCGAAGGGGAAAAGCACAATCCGAGATGCCTCTGCTTGAATACAAAAATTTGCAAGTGGAAGAGTAACTAAAGCAGAGATCGGGAATTTATTTGAAAAATTCAAAACCGACATCATTAGTACTCTATTTGCTTAGATAAAAGTAACGGTAAAATATTTTCTTACACTTTCGCAGCCCTGGAATTAATAAAACGAGCTCATTTTACCAGATCCAAGCTGTAAAATGAAAAAAAAACATCATATCCAGCATCGCTTTCAAACAAGAGTGCCGACTGTAGAATTGAAGATAACCTTCCAGGTTTTCCTGGTCAAGTTCCAGGCCAAAAAAATGGGAAAGCTTAAGTAAATAAATCTGCACACACCCGCTGAATGAATTCCGACTCTGTTCTTTATGACATTCCGAGCCGTAAAATGCAAAAAAAAACAACAAAACCAATATATCAACGCTTTGTTGACCAAAGCGCATAACTGTCAAATACGAAATACATTCCAATTTCCTAGATCTTCATCATCAAGATACAAACAGTAAAATGGATAGACGATGCAGTAAATATACAGTAACATTCGTGCGAAAAGAAATTCCCAGTGATTTCCTGTATCAAATCCTAAGTAACATATGCAAAAGAAAAACCGTAAAAACGTGAAACTCACTTCGAGCAGTACAGTATCAAGTTGCAAGCCGTAAAATGCTAGTGTTTTATTCTGCACTGCGTAGCATTTCTGAAGGGTGCATGTGTATGCCCTCATACGTTGTCACAACAATCTCTGGATCTCTTGAAAGTCGCTGGACCTGCTTCTTCACACTGCAAGTTTGGTGGGTGCAGCGGTAATAACTTCTGCAGAAAAACAAATATATCAGCTCAGCTCCATTGCTTAAAACAAATATTATGAAAATAAGTACCTAACAGAGAAATTTCACAAAATACATTACACTGGGTATTCCTCTATTCACCATGTTATTATCTTTTTGACTAACTCAGCTACAAACAAAACCAAAAAGCATTGAAAGAAGAAATTGGAACAAACTCCACCAAACACACCAGATTACAGGAGAAATAAAACTATTACATCTTACAAGATTAAATCAGCCAGATCGACGACTTTAAAACAATTAATGAATCACTTTCACAGACTACTACCTAAGCAGGTTACGTTAGACGTAAAGCATTAAAAAGTAGGTGTGAGAATTTTTAGTGGGAACTTGATTAAACAATTTTTTATGTTTTTATTTTTATTTTTGAAATTATGTTAAGCGGAAGTTTATGTACAAAACTGCAACACAATCCACATGCAGAAGATATCCACCCACTTGAACAGCAGCAAAACGGTACCAAAATAGGGCAGATAAAGAAAATGAAATTGTGGGTACAAAAAATATGGCTGAAAAATCACCTGGAAAATCGAAAATCACGCTAGTAAGTGGGGGCATTTTCGAGAAATTTAACCGCTCACCGCATGCATCTTCAAACAAGGTGACAAATTTCTTGGAAATCTCACAACGAAAGAGTCAAGAATTTAGAATCCCTCTTACTGGCTTCACCACCAACCAGGTTTTACTGCAGATCAGAAGCGAGATTTGTTAATAGTAAATACACACCGAAATGTCCAAGCTCAACAGTTTCCGCGCTGGATCTATTTTCCACTTCCACATCCATTACTAAAAGCTCAGAAACCTTTCCTACCACTGGCAATAGTTTCCGAACACCATCAGGAACCGCTTGTAACAATTAATTTTTTTTTAAATTGGAAGGAAAGGGGAATGGACGTGTTACATTGCCTCCCCGCAGCAGAGTTACTGTTCTCGTTTTATTTTATTACCTCACTACAAAACGATGCAATCTAATGTGAGAGGTGTCCTTTATGATAAAAAGGGGCAGTAAAACATCTTCACAATTTCCGCTAGTGAAAAGACCCTAAAAATGGGAAGGGGATTGGGTGTACTACATAGCCTCCCCGGAGGCTATCGGAGTTCTCTTCTTTTCCCTCTTTTCAATTCTTTCTCTCTACAAAACGACGCTATCTAAAGCCAGAGGAATCAGCGTCACAGTTTTCTCTACTGAAAAGACTCTAGAAAGGCAAATGTCTTAAATGAAAAAATCAATGTCGATTCTCAGTTCACTTTCGGTCTCTACCAAAGGCAAAAGTGGAGAGCCTTTTCTGGGCAAAACCACTATTACCAAAATTAATAAAATTTGGGATCGATAAATTTTAATAATTTGTCGTTGTGGTTACTGTTCGATGCCCTTAATTTAAAAAAGCATAGAATGCTGAAAGGAGTTACAGACTTATATAGATGGAACACTCGATAAATTCAAACACAGAAACACCTTGATGAAATTATAGGCATAAAAGTTATAAACTAACACAAATTTGCCCCGAGTTTAAAATGAACACAGAATGCCCTCAACGAATTTATAGGCATAGAAACAAACACAGAATCACATTGCCAAAGCTTATATGCATGTTAAGAAAACAGATTTGCCTTAAGGTAATATATTTGAGAGAGTCACTTCTAACCAAAAAACAGTGGTTCTGCTTGTTGTCAGAGCTGGATGCCATGTTCCAAGCAAAATTAAAAACAAATTAAAAAAAAAAAAAAGCAAAGCGAATACACCGAAATCATCCGTCGATTCCCGGAATCGACGGTAGGCCAATTTCTTCATCGACCGAAATGGTTAAGGCATGAATGCCAAAGTCAAGGTCAACGCATCATTTCTCACGCTTTAAATCGTGACATATGGAAAATTAAACAAATAAATGAGATGAGAGTTCAGTCAGTTTGTTTGACGAACTCGGCTCAAAATCTCAATCTGACCAATTTAGGAAAAGAGAAAAACCCAACCAAAGATTTCAGAACCAAATAAACAACCCAAGTATTAACCCATAGGAAGGGTCGTCTGCTCACTTCTAACCCATGCGAATTGTAATGCTTCCAAAACATATATAAATAACTGAGCAGGGATCCTGAGCATCCAAACCACAGAAAGAATCCAAACAAACTTGAAATTAAGAATCTGCGGCAACTTTCTTGCACAACACAGTAATAACTTGCAAAATAGAACATTCCTTGGAAGAACACAGAATATCTTGCAGAAGAAGACAAAACATTCCCTGGAAATATTTAGAAGAAGACAAATCATTCTTGCATATTCTAGCATGCGAAAAACTTAGCGGGAGATACTTCTGATAATAATGAAAGGCAAAAACTGATAAAAAAAAAACCGTAAAATGGATAGATGATGCAGTAAATATACAATAACACAGTAACAGACGTGCGAAAAGAAATTCCGAGTGATTTCCTGTATCAAATCCTAAGTAACATATACAAAAGAAAACAAAAAATGAAAGTCCGCATTGTTTTAGTCAAAGTGCGAAACAGTAAAAACGTAAAACTCACTTCGAGCAGTACAGTATCAAGCCGTCAGTCTTTTATTCTGCGCTGCTTAGTCTTTTATTCTCCGCCGCATAACATTTCTGCTTGCAAGAATCTGTTCTAATATGACACGATACTTCATGTGAAGACCAGGTGTTCATGATCTGAGAACCATCTCCAAAACAGATGCTAAGTGTCCACCACCTGTCGCAAATCATGATTTTGTAGGTGGCTCAGCAGGCTCCACTGGAACCAGTTTAAAAAACATTGGGTAAATAGCTCAGTCCACCCAAATTAAAATAATAATCCAAAAACTTTGGTTAAAAGCCCAATGTCGCTTAAAAGCAAATTTGACATCGGCAATAAGACCCAAAAACTTTGGTTAAAAGTCCAATTTCGCTTAAAAGTAAATTTGAGGTCGGCAATAAGACCCCAAAGTTGAATAGCCAATGAAACCCATCTAAAAATATTTAAATGATTTTAAAAATTCACTTTTTGCGTAGAACTTTGGTTAAAATATTGAATAGTGGTTGATATAAAAAAAAGTCAATGAAATTAATTTGTAGTCAACGCGATATCGATCGCTATAATACCTGCTTCGGCAGGTATAATAAGTGGTCTTTCCTTGCTCTACAAATTCCCAAGGTAAAATGACTTTACCGACAATCTCAATACAAAATATGAAGGCAATTAAGCATCACTATTTACGGTGGCAATTTTGATTGTCCACCGTAAAACAGTGAATGAATGAAACATTGCAACTTCTCTTGAAAGACCACTCTCAAGACAACAAAATGGGTATATCCATAACAATAAGATGCTTTCAAAAAGAAGTTCGTTAATCCATATATCTAAAATCAGCCTTATTGAGATAGAGATGCATAGTCATGTGAACAGACTCACAACTCTTCAAGAGACAATGCCGATAAATTCACTTGGTCTACTCTTGTACATATGTCACCCATCCTTTTCCCTTGCAAGGATCACATAGGATGCCGACACCCTTTACTTCCTAGAATGTAAATCATGATTGACAAACTAGTTATAAATCAATAAACTTATATGAATTTTAAACACCAATAAAGAAATAGGTTCAAGTATATACTATTGTTGCATCAAAAACTCGCAGGGAATAGTAAGCAAAACCAACATATACAAGCACATGGCCTAGAGAAAATTGTGGTGAGGAATGGGATTAGTGATCAATAATACTCTTCAATCTTGAACGGACAAATCGATTTGTGTGATCATTGTCTTCTTGTTCCTTTAACTCATTCGAGAGTGATGGTTGAGTCCGTGCATAAATATGCAGAGAGTCTTTACTCCACTTTCCTAGCCACTAAGTGTGTGTTTTTTTCTTACATAGACAATATGAGGGCATAGTTGAGAGCACAATGAGTTGCTGCATTGCGCTCCCTCTCAACGAACTCAGAAACAACCATGATATTTCCAGTGACTAGACAACTCTATCTAATAAAGCATTTCATTTCCATGAATTGTGAAACAAAGAGCAAGATACGTGTGTGGATGATAACCCCTAGAAATTTAGCGTAGGAGTGCAGGATATTGAAAACTTCTCCAACCATCCCTGCGACATAGAGGAATTAAAGATCCTTTGATTCTCTATCCATTTCCTTCATCTTCTCAGGCCATGCTGCTTCTGCACTTCCTAAGACAGTGCGTATGCTTCTGTGCTTGGGTTTGGGAAACAAAACAGGATCTGTCGATCCCATCTCTTAATTGCCTCCCCTGTATAGGAAAATACATTGACATGGAAGGTCAGGAAAACCCTTATCCTTCCATACTGTGGTGAAATAGGTCGAAAGCAGTAAACATATTGAAACAATAGTCTTATAAGGGAATCAACCCTTACAAAATTTTGTGATCCTTCATGCAACATTATCGTAAAAAAGAAAATCATTCCAAAAACATCCATATCGACACATTGACGGTAACTCTTATCCCTATCGTGTAGTGGAAACAACTTGCTTCGAGTTTTCTTTAGTCTTTCGTCGATTCCTTCTTGGAAAATAACATAGATCTATGATTTAACAGCTTGAAAGGAATCTAAAGAAAACAATAATCTTATCCCATACAGAGACACGTTGTTCCTATAACCATAAGCCAAAATTTCAGCTTTCCAGGATTGAAGAGTTTTGCTAACTCGCATAATTCCTTTCCAGTATAAATTAGATACAAAGGCTGTAACTAAAAGGGAAACATCAGTCTAGAACTTTTCCGTGTTGTTTCTAAAAGCTACGACTAATCCATAAAGAATCATTTTCCTAATTCATTTGTTTCCATGACAAACAATCGATAATTTTCCCATACCATCCTTCACTTCGGCATGCTAAGGACCATTAATCATAGTTGGTAGTTATAGTTAATCACTGATATAGTTATGGCTCTCATCCTTCTAAAACCATTCATCCTGCAATGGTATATATATATTTACTTTAATTAACCAGGTTTTTCTCCAGCACAAGGTAATGGCTAACGTCTAGTCAAGCTAACATATGCTCGAATCCCTAATTTCCAACAGTTCAAAACAGTTTAGAGTAATTGATGATGGTAGGAGGATCTCCCTATTTGGTGAACTACATCCCTTTCTCTAGTATTTGTATCCTCAGGGCGTGGCATGTAACACATGAATCTATATGAAAAGGATATATATAACATTTTTTATAAATTCATAGAGGATTGCCTAGCCATAAAAGGAAAGCCATGGATGTAAGCGGCGATCCAAAGGATCTATCGAGCACACTGTTGTACATGAGAAGCCATGAATTTACATTTACCGCTATCAGAGGCTACTAAACTGTAAACATTTTCATTATCTCTTGTCATTATGATATAAATTGGTGAATTTACTAAGTGGTGGATATTATTTTATTACTGGTTTTGATATAGCCAAAGTCAGTTGCTCTGATGTTGATTTGTTCAACCAATTCATTATGGAGATCATCCAAATGCAACGAATTGAACCTATTCTTATCTTCATTTACAGTCTACAACGTAACAGACAAATATAAGATGATTTCACTAGGGAGAGAATGGCTTCTTGTGCTAAGATTCTTATTTTTTCATCACTCGTTTGCAACAGATAAATCGATGCAGTAAATAACTAAATAATCTTGAACAGATAGCATTTTTTGACACATACCTTGTCATCAGAAGATATTTTACCTTCAAATATACAGAATTATGACACAGACTAACCATTTCTACCATAGCCGTGACCATATACCAACTACTTCAATTATGGTTGTGGTGTGGAGATTGGCCCAAGGATAATATTTATTTACATACAATTGCACTTAATTATCACCATAATCATTTACATGCCATATGAAAGTATGTATGTTCTGCTCTTTTCTAAGTGGCTATTCGCCTTCATGCACAGTTTGGATCTTCCTCCTTTTATTCAAACATTTTAATATTTCAATTCTTCCTTATGTATAATTTATTATGCACAATTATGCCACAATCTAACAATTAACATCCTTATTTTATAAGATCCATATTCGTTAAAAATGTTATATACAAGTGAAATTATATTATTTATTGATCCCTTAATAACCATGGTTATGTTTGGATTATTCTTCGAAGAGTCTTAATTTCCCTTGGTGGTGAGAGATCATCACGAGCCTCATATGCTTAAATTTTTCAGATAAATTTGGGAGTTATTTCTCTTATATCAATTTTTTATAATCAAACTTATCAATGAAAATTTTATGGTGGTGGATGAGTTCATAGGCCGTAAGGTTTGAACTCGTTGCTCTGATACCATTTGTAACCAACTTCCTTAGCCTACCTAGGAAAATAGCCTTTACATCCCATCATTTTTTTTTTCTTAGTTACGGTTAGTATTCACAGTTGTCATGAGTTTATTGAACCAAGGATCATAACTACCTTGAAAGATCGAGGTGGAGAGTCATATACAATAGATGTAATATCACATGCTCTCTTGACATGCAAACCTTACAATAACTTTAATGTCTTCATGCATTATTCCATGAAACAATAATAGAACATTTTCTTATATCTATTTTTGCTAGCATGTGCATGCAAAGCTACTATTGTCTATTATGCACATGCAAGAATACCTATACTCTTCCCCAACCAGTACCAGGGTGAGAACATTTCGATCCAGTTGTCAGAGCTTATAATTCAGATTAACCCTTTACATTTGGTAGGAAAAGGACAAATCATAACATACAACCATTAAACTCTTTGACAACCCCCTCACTAACACGTACTAGGATATTTCTTTGGGTCTATTGCATCTAATATACTTATGAAGGATATTACTGATATAGCTCATGAAGGGCATAGGAAATACTACATCGTTATACCAAGAACAACATTACTCCATAATTGTTTGCATGCACCAATGTCTTGATATATAAATAATATCACATAAGTTAGAGACGCTGCATTTTCCTTTAGCACCATTAATAAGGTCCAAAATTAGGTTCAACTACTACTTCATTGCTATCTGGAGTGAAATAAAAGTTACATGCATACAATCATGGACAACACAATTTCTATACTCTTGAGCTGAACGATTTAACCATTCTAACAATAGGAAATAAATATAGATATAAGAAATCAACCATCAACATATCTGAGCTAAATTATTTAACTTCATAACAGGTAAGGATTAATATAAAAACCATACCATGCAAGTGAATCTCAACAGAATAGAGGGAAACACCATTAAATCTATTAATACATAAGCATATATAATTCATGCAACATTCTCATGGAGAAGAAACTTAAGAAAAATTCTCATAACCAAACTGGAACTAAAATAGGGAGAAAGTATGAATCATCATACAAAACATTCCATGCATCTGACACCAACTAAAACCTCACTTTGAGGGAGGAACACCACCACCCAGCCATGAATCACCTCTGATCCCCCCCAAGCCAAAGATCTTGCCAAGGATCAACTATCCTCAATTGATCAATGCATTGGGTATTTAATACCCTCTTTCATGATTTAGTTACCATTAGTGGCATCTGGCTTTTATGGATTTTCCATTTTCCTATGTCATTTTCGGAAAAGCTCGTCTTTATCTCCCACAAGGCTTTTCCTCATAAAAGATTACATTTATCTCTCGCAAAGCTTTTATGTTTGATGAATCTTTATCTCCCATTCATCTAATGGATCTCCAATCCATCAAAGCTTATCTAGAAGCTTTATCATGAAATATTCATCTCTATCCCATTCCTCATGGGATTTGGCAATAATCTCCTCTCTCTTGGTGCCCCACCATGCAAGTGATTTATTTTCTTAATTTATTTAATTACATATTTTCTTTTTATATTACATATCACCTAACTTTCCTCAAAGTAAGTTTACAAACATTTAACACACAAGGGAGGATATCACACCTAGCTTTAACTTAGCTCGGATTTACAATAATTCAGTACACAAGGGAGATGTGTTGCATTTACTCATTTAGACATGAACTTTCTTTGAATTTAAGTTTAGTATGTAAAATACTCAATCTAAAAATTTATTAAAATTTAAAAAGTAATTTAAATTTAATTTAAAAATTTATTAAAATTATAAAAAATTAATTTAAATAAAATAAAATTTAAAATAAAGTGGTATTTATTTATTTATTTAAATTTAAAAGTTATTATTTTATAAATTGATATATTAAAAAATATATATATTTTTAATTTTTAATTTTTAATTTTACTAATTTCCTCATTTCAAGAAAATGGGCACATATAATCATTTCTTTTTAAGTGTTACTTGCCAAGAAAATCTTCTCTCTTTATATGGTAGAAGTAAGTTATATTTAAAAAGATTAACCAAACTTTGACTCGGGTGGAGAATATGGCTACTTTCCCCCACACATATATATATATATATAAATATAATTTAAAAAATGTTTTTTTGGTTCAAAAAGTTAGATTTATAAAATTTGGATTTGCGCACATATCAACTAACTTTATAAACAAATATTTAACTAACAAAATTGATAATTTTAATCAATTACAATTATTTTTCTTTTTAATTTCGAATGTATTAAGCACGGAGAGAAATTAAAAAAAGCATGTGTCTTTTTGAAGTTATGTCGAATTTATGTTAGGGTTAACAACTTGAAGTTTTTCTATAAATTATTTTTTGCATTCACATCAAAATTATGTCCGTACCTTGGATATGGATTCTACTTGAATTTTAGATTTTGTATATAACTGGATACTCTATCCAAAAAATAATTAAGTCTAAAATGTTAGTTTAGGTAAAGTTATAACAAAGTGGTGTTTATTTATTTAAATTTAAAAGGTTATATTTTCAATTACTTTTATCTATTTATAATTGATATATTAAAAAAATATATTTATTTGTATTTTTTAAGATTGGAAGGAATTGAGTGCATATAAGCATTGTTTTTTAAGTGTGAGTTGACAGGAAAATCCACCCTCTTGATATGATATCCCCTCATTTATACTCAGAAATATTAACGACAATTAGAATTGAGGTACACAAGAAGATAACCTTCAAAATTGAAAGAGAAAAATAGTTAGCTTAAAAAAATCATTTTCTTTTCCAAAAAAATAGATTTATAAAAATTGGAATTGTCCATTTGTCAAAAAATTCTATAAAGAAATATATTATAATCTCTTACAATTCTTTTAATTTTCAATGTATTAAGTACCAAGATAAATGTGAAAAAAAATGAGATCCAAATCTTTATCCTTAAAAGAAAATAAGATGGATTTATGATATTAGGATCCCCATGGAACTTTGATGTTTTGAATATATAGATATACATATATGTGATGAAGATGGAAATGATGATTAACATTTATTTATTGAGATCAAATTTGATCTAATTGATCAATTTTGTTGAATTGAACAAATCACCCATAACAAAGAAAGTTAATTATGGTAAGAAACGTAAAGATATGTATGAAAACAAAATAACCAACCTAGATCCATCTTAACCCTAGATTTATCAATCACCGATAGGTATCAAATTTTCCAAGCTGCAAACTTATTTTTTTAGTGCAAAACTCGAGGAAAGGTTTTCATCTCAAGAGATTTCATCCCTCTCAATGCTTGATAGATCTAGGGTTAAGATGGATCAATGCTCGTTTGAGTCATGTGCTGTCACCTAAAAATTATTTAAGATATACTTATTCTCATAATTTTGAATATTCTAAATATGTCTAAGAATGATATGGTAATTTCAATTTTAAATTTTCCTTGTTTCATGTGTTTTTTGAGATGATGAAGACTGATAATGGCTTGAAAAGTAAAAAAATGATGAAATAAAAAATTTTCAATGCAAAGGGTTAATGTAATAATGATGAATGATAGAAAATGTTGAATTTGCAAAGCCAATTACAAAAAGTCTTCATTGTCACACTACTACACTAAGGGCACTTTTAAGACATTTTATCTTAGTTATTTTATATTATAATTTAATATCAATTGAATTGTCTTAAATATAAAATTTAAGAGAAAAATATTTTAATACACAACTTTATATTTAAGACAAAAACAATTTAAGACAAAAATATTTTAATATTTGAAGACAACTTTAAATTTAAGACCAAAAAAAGTTTGAGACAAAAATATTTAAAGACAAAATAGTTAAGACTAAAATATTTTAAGACAAAAATTTATATTTAAGACAAAACTTTACATTTAAGACAAAAACAGTTTAAGACAAAACTTTATATTTAAGACAAAAACAGTTTGAGACAAAAAAAATTTAAGACAAAACTTTATATTTAAGACAATGGCCACTTAAGATGAAAATAATTTAAGACAATTAACACTTAAGAAAAAAACATATCAATTCAAGACAATACTATCTAACAACTACAAACATGACTCTGATAATGTGCCATAAGTCCGCCAGCTTGTTGGCTACTACTGTCCCGCACCTATACTGAGGCTGTTATTTCACTTACCATTCATGTTATCTTATATAAAGACAACAATTTGTTGGAATATTCTTTTGGTGGGGGTAGCCGACTTTGAAGAACATGACAACTTTTCCTAACAAGATTTCTTGGACATCAATTCCACTTATGTCCCCTCAATCTTTGTTGATATGATTAGAGACAACTTGTCTGTCATTGTATTCGGTAGTAAGTCACTTGGTGCTTACTATTGATAAACTAACTAAACAATGGACTCCTTCTCTTGGTTATGTGAGTAAGCCTCGAGTTTGAATTTCCCTTAATATGCATCCCCTCATAATTTGGATCTAGCTCACGGTAATCAGTTTCAAGAAAGATCGCAATGTGGTTGGCTTACAATTGGGTTGAGAGTTGAAGTTCTTCCTTCATTTTTCAATCATCATTAAACAAATAGATAAGTGTACATTTCTTATGTGCATTGCCTTATGGAGTGTGACGAATCTTGTTACATTGTGAATGGTGCAAGATCTTGCATGTTTGTAAATGTGAATGAATGTCTGAGTTTTAAAGCTCAGTGTATATTCATTATTAGAATGGTGTCATGTATGGACATTGATTTTAAAGTGTGCCTAGAATATGATATTGATTATTATGTGCATGGTGAATGCATAATTATGTGTTCATATTCAGTTAGTTGATTTCAAAATTAATGGTACACTTAGTTTAATCAATCCCTACACTAGTTATTCTATCAAAACTGATAATTTAGGTATCAAGAATTGGGTCATGAGTCTCCTTGAAACTACAGGAGGGTGGGCGCACAACAATTGTAGTTTTTCTTTATGAACCTAACCTAGGTTTCATTTTAGTCCATATACGCTATGTTTCTGAGGTTGAGAGGAACTGGGAGAACATGACTTTTGTTGACATGCTAGCAGGTCCAACACCTAGTAGGTGCTAGTGAAACCAAACCCTATTGGAACCATGTTATGTGCATAGACACCAACCATAATCCATCGACCCGTGTGATCATATCTGAGGTAAGGGTAGGGTCTATACACTTGACCAAATATTGTTCTATTTTGGGTGAGAAACTTAAAGGCCAAGAGTGTGGTTGAGGAAGAAGTGGGAGTGTTGGGAATATTTCCATCTGCCATCACGTATATATTTGTACCCTACAACACCTTAAGAATGTCTACATTAATATAAATTTGCTACTACTGATGTATTCGAACTGAAAACAAGAGATTACAAATTTCCTCTACTATTTTGGGAATTGGAAATCACAACTTAGAAACACATACAATGACATGATACCATAAAAACAACACAAGAACACATATTTATAAGGAAATTGAGTAGGGAAAAACCTTTCCACTACTTTTCATTAATCATATGAGAATGAGAAACTATTACAATGGATTGCTTCAACTCTGAAGCATACCCTGAATTGTAAACCTATTCTCCTACTGATTGTCCTACTTTGGCCAAAACTTAGTCAATTCAAGGCCCCATCGTTATCCTATTTCCTTGCATGATTCCTGAGGAAATTAGCTCTTAAATAATATGGGAATTCACTATTTCCTTGTGCAAATCCCAAGTAATTGATTTCCTTCCTCAATGCCCAACATGTACACTAAACTATTATACAATAACTAATTGTAATGTTCCTTTTCCTCCAATTCATATGGAAATTCAAATTCCATGCATGTATTGCCTATTTTTAGCTGACTGACTAGTTTAAGTTTTAACTCAGAGCACATTGAGTTAACAAAAATTATACTACTCAACTGACCTTCGACTTACTCGACTAGATTCTCGAGCTTAGTTAACTGAGTCAAATTGAAAATAATTGAATCATATTGCTAAAATTTAGCAACACTACAACACAACTCTGCTGCTAGCCTATAACTCGACTTTACTGAGTAAAAAAGTCCATGTCACACAAGTTAACTGCCATCCAAGTCATCTTGCTGATTTGTAAAATTGAATTACTAAATTTGACTAATGAACAAGTCAAATTTAGCCTTTCTTGCTACAATTTCTACCACTCCCTCTTAGCAAGAAATGGATTTTGCACCACCCATATCCTACACCTGTGGAATTTAAATTTTCCTTTTGACAACACCTTTTTCAATATATTTGCATCTTGCTTCTTAGTTGGAAAGTATTGTAGAATTATAGTTCTCCTTTGCATACAATTCTGCAAGTGATGGTACCTAATATCAATGTGCTTGGGTGTGTCATGGAATATTGGATTCTTAGAGAGTTTGATACAACTTTGATTATCACAATAAATCATTGTTGAGTTGATCCAAATTTAAACAAGAATGTAACAAATTGTAGATATAACCATCAATACAAAGGTGCAGCAGAAATAACACTTCCTTTGATTAATATCAAATAATGAAATATGCTTACAAACAGTATGGAAATGAGACTAGCTCGGTGATGGTAGCTTATATTTGAGAAGAGATGTGGTGGAGACATGCCTCTAAACTCTCTTATAATGAGGCTTAACGACCTTATTATTATTGAACAATAAGAGAAAACCCTAAACAACCAAAACCCTAACCCAAGGAAATGTAACACCAAGAGTTTATGGGCCCCGTGGGAGTTAGTTGGACAATGAATTTCCTGGAGTCGTGACTTGGTCATAAAATCTCCATTTGACATGCATGATACCCCATTGGAAATATCTCTCTAAGGACAACAATGAAAAATACAATTTTATTACAAAATCATTGGTGGGTACATTTCCAAAACAACGTCGTTTAGGGCCTCAAAATGGCTCCGGAAGTTTAGGACCCGAAAAACTGCTAAAAATAGTAAATTGTGCTACAATGAAGAAAACTGAAAAAATGAAAGAAACAATGGTGGGGGTCCAAGTGGAATTGGCGGGTGGCCACCAATATCCACATCGCTCATTCCTCCCCCCTTAGGAAGCAATGCTCCCCATTTCATTGAGTTCCTCCATGAGATGACGAAACTTTTGCTGAACTTGGTTCCTGGTGAGCCACTTGCCCTGGTGAAGGAGTTGGCCTGCTTTGACAACTCAATACATTTTGATCTTCTGTTGGCGAGTGTCCTTGATCTACATTTCCGTGATCTGATCAGTTTTAGCTTGTTCCATGCAATCTGGATTTAACTCTATTGGTGTGAGCTGTTCTGCAATGTCAGATGTGTCTAGTAATGGTGGGAAGTATGGTTGAAGGTGATCCACATTAAACACTGGGTGCATGCCAAGGAATGGGGGAATGCTGAGCTCAAAATAATTATCTCCCACAACCTTGGTGATGGTGAATGGCCCATATCATAGCTAGTGAATCTTGTGGTGGGGCCCAGCGAGGCACTCCTTCTACAAATATAGCCAAGCTTTGTCACCCACCTGGAACTTGTGTGGCACCCGATGCTGATCATGCTGTTGCTTGTACTTGGCATTAGATTTTTCTAATATGTCATGGACCTATTGGCAGATGTTTTGAATATGGTCAATTAAGCTATTTACTTTGTCAGCTTCAGACTGGGCATGAGACGAATCTCCCTGAGTCGCTGCAACTGGTATGGCCACATAAATGGGACATAGTGGCTGGAATCCCAAGCCATTATGGGAATTTTGAGGTCTAAAATGAGCCTCCTATGAAAAATGTACAACCAAAATAAAATTAATAAGAACCAATAGGATTTAAGATGATGATGTCAACCACAGGGGATGATTCACCATTTTTGGAGTAAAAAAGTGAAAAAATTAAAATATAATAAAATAATAAAACTACCTTTTCAATTAACATTTTCAACTTATATACCTAAGGTTTTACTCACATTTAGAGTGGGAGAACTTGTTGGATGCAAAATTTAATTCATCATCCAAGGAGTACGAATGTCACATACTTTCGATGGACCCTGCTATACGAAAAATGAGAAATACATGAAAAGACGTGATTGTAGTCACGTTTTTCATGTATTTATCATTTTTCATGTAGTAGGGTCCATCAAAAGTAAGCAACATGGGTACTCCTTGGATGAGGAATCAAATTTTGTATCCAACAAGTGTTTATGCTTGGAATTTGAGTAAACCCATAGGGAGACAAGTTATAAATATGAGTTGAAAACATAGTTTTTTTTCTTTTTCCCCTCTTAAATTTGATGATGTAATCTAATCTTATTTTATTATTTTCACTATTATTTTATAATTTCCTTAGGAGTTCCTTTTTAGACCTCAAAATTCCCCTAATTCCAACTTGAAAAGGGTTGTGGCAAGTCGAGCTGTGGAGAGCCCGATTGAAGCTATGTTGGACATAGGGGAGGCTCTCATCCCCTGTGCGTTGATGATTTGAGTTGTACATGTGCAGAATGTGTACAATCATCCTGTTGATGACCTTTGTCTCGCCATCATTCTGGGGATGGAAAGCTGTTGACTTAGTGAGCTTGGTGTCCAATATCGACCAGAGACTAGACCAAAATGTATTGAGGAACGTGCTGTCTCAATCTGAGATGATAGACTGTGGGATCCCAAAGTGTAGCCACACTCGTTCAAAGAAGAGTTTAGCAATGGCTTTTGCTGTGATACTCTTCTTGCAGGCCACCATAATGTCCATCTTCGAGAATCGGTCAACGACCACAAAAACACAGTGGTTGCCATTCTTAGTAGAAGGAAGGCCTAACACGTAATCCATGGAGATGGATTCCAGAGATCGACTAGGGGTAGGTAGCAGAGTATAGAGACCTTGCTTCTTGATGGTCGGTTTGGCGATGGCGCAGGCAGTGCATGATCTAATGTACTTCTCGACATCCTGTCGAAGATTCGGTCAATAAACACATATTTCATTAAATTTGGAATTAAATAGTGGATTTAGAATTTCAAAATAACTAAAAAACTCAATTCTAGTGATGTCCTTGTAATAACTTTTTTCCAATTTTAATGAAATATGTGTTAATAGAAATACTTCTGCAATACTACCATTGTTTTCTCAACTCTGAAATGCCCAGTGAACCGATTATAGTGTGCTTCCCAAATCATCTTCGCATGCTCACTTGATGGAACACAAAGGTGTCCCATATGGCATAACAATGCATCATAGAGGTGAAAACCTGGAACTTGCTAACCCCCCAAGAGCATATGGTATTCGTGGCCAAATTCTGGGTCACTTTTGAAGAGAAGTGGCCAATTAGAAGTCTCATTCCCACAAGAGTTGAGCACGGTAGTTAACGCCATGATCGGTGGTCGACTAATGTAGTCTGCAACATTATTTGTGTTTCCCTTATTGTACTTGATATTGAAATGGAACTATTGCAGGTATGTGGACCACTTCTGACGGTGATCATCCTACAACTTCCCTTGCATCTGTATGAATTGCAAGGGCCGGTGATCAGTGTGGATGAACGCTTACTTCCCCAAAATGTAATGCTTGCATTGTCTGCAGGTCTGCACAATGGAATACACCTCTTTATCATAAGTGGGATACTTTCGGACTGTTTCTGAAAGTGTCTCACTATGATATGCTACTGGATTCCCCTGTTGAGTAAGGAATACCCCAATAGCAAAGTCAGAGGCACTTGTTTCAATCTCAAATGGTTGTTGCAAGTCTGGTAATGTGAGAACTGGTGCATAGCAGAGGCGATGTTTCAACTCTATGAACACCTTCTATTGAGATTCAGACCAAAAGAATTTTTCTTTCAATCCTCCTTTGGTGACTTGACTCAAGGGCCAAGTGATATGAGATAACCCCAACACGAACCTGCGATAGAAATTAGCAAGACCCAGAAAGCTGCAGAGCTCTGTTAGAGTGGTTGGGGCTGACCAATCCCGAATCAATTGAATCTTGGCTGGATCCACTTGCACCCTCCATTCATCAATAATGTATCAATGATTAGATGTTATATATCTGGTAAGAAATGCAGCAAGAACAAATGTATTATTTTAATAGTTCAATGCTATGTTAATGTTGCCTCTAGTTAGTTCAAAATAAAATAAATAATAGCAATGCTGGTTTCTAATATATCTACTTAATCACTTTAGATAATTTTTTGAAATGAATTAGAACCTCTCCAACAACCAAAGATGGAGCCAATAATCAGTTTGTTGAATTTGAACATTTTATGAATCATTTTTGGACTAGTGAGATTGATGTGGTGGTGTATATAACCATCAATATCCATCATTTGATAAATTTTTGTGAAGGCTTTTTTAGTGTATTTAGTATATTTTATGAAATAATGAATTGATACTACACTTTTCATTTGTTATAACAATGTTTATGATTTATTTCTTAGAAGAGAGTTCTAGCACAAAAGAGGATATCTCTCTCTTCTCTCTTATATATATATATAGTATATATATATATCTATATATATATATATATATATATATATATATATATATATTATATATATATATATATATATATATATATATGGTTAAGCTTGGAAGGATCCTTCATTTTCTATTTATAAACAACAAGTTTACACCACGTATGTGAGATAGGTGGCCTCAGCTTTCTCGATGGGAAACCAAGTCTGTTGGCCACATATCCTCATTACAAGCCATCCAAAAGCAATAAAGTATCAGTCTTTTTAACCAAGCTAAATATGTCTCAGTTTCGTGGTAAGAAACTATATGTCTATCTATCATAAGCATGCGTAGTGTAAAGTAAATGTTAACCAATAAAACAAAAATAAACCAGATTAGCTAACTATTCTTGCTTCTCTTTCGAAGCCGATTCGACTGGTGTCATATCCTTGACAGTTTCATATGGCATATCAGTTAATTCGATGATGCATGGGATGTGCCTTTGGATTCTATCCAGACGGATGTCCTGCTCATTGATCTAGAATTGGATTCGCTGCAAATCATGTTTGTAGTTGGGCATGCCTTGGAGGGTTAGAGTCATCCCCACTGATATTTGTTCCATGGCCCTCCCCATCAAGATTTTCATAAGCCAATAGAGGTAAAGGGTCTTCTTGAACTGAGTTATTTTGCCTCTGGTATTCCCGGGGTCCAAGACTAAGGTCCTCCAGTTCTCTAGTTCCTCCTTCATCTTGCTATGCTGCTTAATTTCTCCCTCCCATTCTTCCAGCAAATTATGGATGCCTACATTTGTTCCCTCCCTGTAAGCCACAATGACTTCATTGATGAGGTGTTCAATACATCTTCATCCTCTACATGGTTTCGAAGTGCTTGGGTTTTTGGCCCTTGTAGGCTCCCTCCCACACCTATCATAACCTCTTCCTCTCGTAGGTCAAGCCATCTCCACTTTGTACACAACTTATTCACAGGAGCAAGGAGTTAACTTCTGGTTTTGAATCTCATTTCCAGTGTTATCCTTAATTTTTATCCTAGCCTAGTTACTCTTAAAGTAGTACGCAGGTTGGGAGATAGCCCATTCAAGAGATGATGCCCCTCTCCATATCTTGGCGTGCTTCTCACTACTCCCTTCCCATTATTGCTCATGCCTAGAGTGGTTGAAATTCCCCTCTCTCGGCTAAGAAAGGGTTCTCATGTACAGTTGAGCCTTCTCATTCCCCTTTGCCTAGTCAAACTGTGTTGCTCCTCTACTTTCCTTATAGCCTACCCATCCCTAGTGCATAGCTTCCCTAGTTCCATCCCAATTATCACACGAATTCACAATGCAACTCTCAGGAGGGGCTTCCCGACCACTGGCCAAGTCAAAACTCAAGAGTCTTATAGCTAGGATGCATAGCCAGACAACAACCATACAATGCCTACAGTAATTTCCCCAACAAGTCTCATAATTCCCCTCCCCAGGTTTCTCCCGAGTCCTCCAGGTAGAAATAAACTATGTCTCCATTGTAATGGGGTTGCAGGACCAAGATACATACCCAAGCTTGCTCCGTAGATTTCGTTGACGATGCCTCCGCCTCCCTGCTCCAATACTCTAGATCCCAACTCCGCACACAACAATGTAGTTAACACTCCCCTGCCTTGCCTTAACTCTGCAATCGACAATACAATTGCCACTCCCCTATCCTTCCTTACCTGCTATGCCTCTCGCCTTGTCCTTGTCGTGCTTGCCACCTTTCCCACCATTGCTGCATGTATTCATGCGAAGGGCTACCACACCCATCACCATGAGTGTGTGGGAAGTAGTGGATGGTACCCAACCTTTACTCCTCATAAATGTTTGTCATCCCTGCCATCCTCCAACACACACCTCGATGGGGGTTTTGATATTAAATATTTAAATTATGAGAAAATTATTAATTTTTTCTTCCTACAATTTTAATAGTTAAATATAATGAGTAAAATTATGGTATATTTGAGGTAGACTTGTTTTTTACTTGTACAAGTGTTTGTATTGTAAATTGTGTATGTTCCTTTTCTTTATAGTATCCTCTATGATACCACTTGGCATACATGTATACAAGAGCACTCCCCACAAACATGTCACAGTGTAACCAATTTTCATTATGTCTGCATGAACCTGTCTTCCATTTTCTTTCCATTATAAAGGTAAATTTAGTTAGTTGGATAACTATTTGTTGCATCTAGTGAAATAGGTTCAAGCCTCATAGAAAATCGCCTATCTCGCATAAACTGCAATCATTGTAGTCCATGAGACAACATCTTCTTGAGGCATTTTATAAAACACATGGCATGAATCCTGAAATCTTCCACCTTAACATAAATGTATATCAGGCTAAAACCTAAGAATATGTTGGATTCAAACCCACTTTGGATCATTTTTTTATGAAATTCCTTGCCATGTTTGAAAGTAGCTAAGAAAACACATGCTTGGAGAACACTACAAAAAGTCAATTGATTTAGGGAAATGTTTGATTCTCACATCTCATGATAGAGAGTCAAGGTCTTGTCATTGTGTCCATGATGGGCTAGGCTACTATCAAATTTGATCATGGAACCATATTTCAATTGGAAACTTCCTTCAATAGAAACAGGGCATCAACTAAAATGTTGCACTTAGCATACATGATAAATAGTTTCATATCTAAGGAAGTGTTTTCCTTGAAACCATTCTGAACAATATGAACATAGACTAGCTTGGCCTCTAGTATATATATTTGTGATGAAATAGTTGAGAACAATCATAGGATGGAGGTGTTTTTTTGACCTTTAGTTCTAGATAGTATTTAGCATTGGCAAGTATTTCATTATGATACTCAAATTGTGAGGTTCCTTAATAATTTGCAGGAGTTTTCTAACTATGAGATGAATTGGATAGGGGAATATACAAATGAAACTAAGGTTAGGTAGTTTTAGGAGAAAAAGTATCCTAATGACCTTGTGCCATTAGAGAATATTTTTTATCGATGTTATATCATATAAGAAAGAAAAATATGTCAGCAATATTGAAGAGGTGATTGAAATCAATTTGGGATCCGAAGTAACCCCCACAACAATCAAGCTTGGAAAGGGTTGTTTGCATGAGGAGAGAAATCCAATTGAAAACCTTATTGACAAGCATAAATATTATTTGCCTATATTTATGATTATTTAAATGCGTACAAGGGTGATATTATTCAACATACTATCCCATTGAAGGAGGATGACAACCCATTTAGACAAAAACTAAGGCATCTGAATTTAAAATTGACACCTATAATTTAGGAGTTGTAGAAAATGCTCGAGGAAAAAATCATTTCTCCTACAAGATATTCAACCTAGGTGGAAAAATCAGTCTTTGTAAGGAAGACGAATAGTGACATTAGGATATGTGTCATTCAATAATTTGAATGAACTATCATTGAAGGACAATGATCCTTTACCCAACAAGGGGTATTTATTGCAAAGGATAATCAAGCCTTGAATGATTTCAATGTTGGATGGTTTCTCAAAATATAATCAAATTAAAGAATTTATTGCTTCAACTCCTGTATTTATAAATATTCAAAGGAGTTACAAATTTTGTAAATTTCTTTGGAATAAGAAATCTCACAGGTATTTTACAGAATAATGTGTATGGATTTGAGAAGCCCACAACACATATTACTAAATGCCTAATAGTAAGCAAGGATTTTCATCCTTTGAATCAGTCAATTTTTTTTAGGTAACCTTCACTTTCAATTATGTGAAATCTATACTCTATCAGGGTCCTCAACCGAATTCCTATATCTACAATTTCTTTTAAATGCTTTGTCACTATGAAATAACTTCTGAACATAGTCACTTGCATGAATATTTTGTACTTGGAATATATTTTGGTGATACTTCAATTTGGGAAGTGGTATTAGGTGAAAAATTAGTTCTGAAATCATTCAAAATTTGAGATTTATCAAAGATCGAAATTTCTATGCAGGTATAAATATACTTTTAAAGAGAAAGTAATTTGGTTGAAGTTTTTTGTAACTGAATCTTAGCAAAATATAGCTCAAAAATTTAGGGTAGCAAGTAATTTGGGTGAAGTTTCCTATAACTTTCTCAAGAACATATAGTTTTGTATCATTTATGGACATTTTATATTATATTTGTTTAGTCATTCCTTTCAAAAGAATCCAATGCATGGGTATGGGTTGCTATGCAAATTTGGATACATGATCTTGTAGTTAGGTGTTTCAATATTTCTCCATAATTTTATTTTTATGAAATTTAATATTAATTACCCTAACATGACTTACAGGAGTGACATTTTCTAGGAACATAGTCCACATTTATCATTCTAGCGAGGCTGACAAATTGCAACAACACCTTGAGGTTGATATTCAAGTTCGGAAATATGTTTTATTAATGGAGTTTAAACAATTCACAATTTTAATCTTGGTACCAGGGACATATACAACGTTAGGATCTTCTTGTAAGTATATTATATGTTCTTAGCTAGGTTCTGGAGTATTTAGGATTTATCAATTTCATTTTTTTTTATATAAGTCTTCTCAATAATTTGTTTTTTAGTCAATATTTAGAGCCAAATAGTGTGGCTTATCATCCAAACATTCTGATAAAAAGTCACATTAGTTGGCTAGAAACCTCAACTCAAAAACAAAATAAACAAAATATGATAAATTTGGAATTCTTATTCAAAATTACTCATCTCACAACCATCTATACCTTGAATTTTTTTTTTGTCTTTTATTATATTCTGCAGTAAAATTTCTTTTAATGACACATATTCATGTAACTTTGCATTTTGACGCACATATAGGAAGTTTGAATGATATTGCTTTCGTCATCCATAATGGGCAGCTTAAATTTATCACATGTGGATGATGATAAGGTCATCAACATATTTATAACATTGGTTTTTCAAATTCAATTCATTTTATAAATCATGGACATTACTTTACAAGTTAAATTTTTAATTTAATGAATATATACAAATTATTTATTGCTTATTTTTTCTTTTTAATTAAAAAATTGAGTTAAAACACACATTTTGATTGTTTTTTTTCTCAGTATTGTTCTTAGATAGACAAAATGTTAAGTAGTGTTCCATTGAATGATAAATGTTGAAGAAATATTCAACTAAACATATCATTTTTGGCTTAGTATTTAATAATAGAGATAATGAAATGTTTTTTCCAAATTTATTAGCTGCTAATTTTAGAATTGACGATTTTCTCAATAAAATTCAAAATAAAATAAAATAAGTCAAATTGACATTTTTTCAAATTATATTTTTTTTTTCAATTTTCAAATTATTTCAAAACTAAATAAAAATTGTTAGATTAAATTAATTCTAATTATTTAATCAAATCATTTTTATAAATTTTTATTAAAATCATGTTAATCTTAAACAAATATATTTGATAAAATTTATATATTTTATTCTTATAAATGGACTTACTTTAAGTGGTTGGTTTCCTTTTGTAACTTAGACAGACCCATCATAAAAAAAATATAATAATCACTCAAGTTGAACGATACATGGCTTGTAAAAGTACATAGTAAATTGAATTCTTTGAGGTTCCTTTTTCCAAAGAATCTTTTTGCATGCTTTCTTACTAAGGATATTATTCTATACACATTCATAACTTAGTTTTTCGATGAATATTGTTTCCATAGTTTGATGATAACCACTCATGACTAGGTCCCAAGGTATATAGTTCCCATATTTTTTCTTTACACACCTCATATATGTATAGCTCTTAGAGGGTGACGTTATGTCAATATTGAATAAATATGTACACAGCTTGGGCATACATTATGGTTAGATATTTTTTCAATGCGCTAATGTTGTAACTGTGTCCTGGGTCTTAAGCTAAGTTTAGCCTTTGATTAAAAAACGAAGAGGCTTCCCACTCACCTAGCCGAAAGTTCTTGAGGGAGCTAATCTATCACTAGGTGATAGCTCTTATCTTGAGACTCCTTAATAGATGAACGATTATGGAATTTTGGGCACAGATCGATGGTGGACAAAGAGGGTCAATTAGGGTAACCACACAATCATTCTGATCTAGAAAATTGTGTCCCATATTGCTGGTTCCATTCAGATGTGAGAGCTCTGTAATTTCTAGTGAGGGTTTAAGCCCAAAAATGACACATGTTCCCTTTCTTATTTTATTTAGGAGAGGAGTACACTTTGTTTAATTATTCCACTAAGAATAGCAGACTTCGCAGAAGGTTTGGATACAACATCATAGTTATGGGTTTCCTCCGTTTGGTAAACAACTGACATGGCTCCAAGTACCTCATAACCTTGCTCGATACCTTCTGCTTCTATGAGCCAATAATCATCAAGGGTACTAATTGTGTTACTTCTACCATGACTAGGGGTTTTAGTTACAGGAATGGCCTCAATGCTTAGGTAACTGAACCCATATTGAATTTTCTTTTGTTATCTTTGATTAATAGCATTTTTGTGACTTTTAAACTGTCACCGACCCTTGACTTGTAATTTTTTTATAGGTATGAAATGGGGTTTCAATTTCAATTCCTTTTAATATCATTTCTTCCCAGCAGTCGTGGTCATCTTCTCATAGTTGTCATTGCTTCATTTATTAGGTTCTTACTCAGTCCCTTCTAAGAGGCCTACTCGTGCTTGATAGCTCCTTTTTGTTGTTGGATCTTGATTCGTAGAAATTACTATGTTTCAAAATTCACATGGACCGATTCCCATTTTAAGTAGGGTCTAGGGTTCAAATTGTCTTGCAACTATTTTCCTTGTTCTCTTTAAAAGATTGCTAAGGCTTATGAGTCAAGAACTGTTGACCAACCAGAGTTTAGGGTTGAATATTGAGCAGAAGAAATTATAATTGTCATTAGTGTTTTACAAATTTAATTTTGGGTAGATTCAAATTTTCTGTTCATTTATTGATTAAACATAATGTTTTCATTTAATCATTTTTTTTGTTCAACTGACTTGTTACCAAGTACTATTTTCCAAATTCTCAGTTAAATAAACAAAAGAATTGACAGTAATAATTATTTACATTACTAGGGATTTAACACCCTTTTATTTTCTATTAACTATGTAATTTGAGATTGAGTGAAATTGACAAATCCTCTAATATTATATTCAGGTAATTTGATTAGCTGAGCTCTATGAAAAATGGGAAAAAGAAAATGATGCAGAGTTGATGATCAACAAGGTAAAACTCTATATTCTTTTGGATTGCAATGTATTATTGCCAAATTTTTAATAATGTACCACTTTCAAACATTCGTTGACATCTTTGTATATCATTTAGGGGGCTGGGAAAGCATTTTGTATTGGGGGAGACTTGCAGGCATTGTATTATGTAAAGGTAGGTTAGTGTCCAATATTTTTGAAAATGATAGATTTACTTCTTGGGTATAGTTTTAGAAGAGTTGAATGTTAGATTGCAGGCTTAAGTAGTAGAAGATGTTCATTTATGTCTCATTTTAATCTTGTTGTTAGCTACTTTCCAATTCAATTTTCTGTTTTAAATTTTACTTGTGTTAAAGATATATATGAAAGCCAGTTAGTACAACCGCATTAGTAAATGTGGGTGATGTAGGTAGATCAATGTTATTTGTTATTTAATAATGTATTATTTGGTTAATCTCATGGGTTAATTCATATAATAATTTTATAATTGTATTAGGTAAATGTGAAAAAGTAATATGGACGTAGAAATATAAAATAGTCAATATTTAAAATTTTATTCCTTGATGTGAAAATGACCACCAAAATATGTCATCATTTCTTATATACAACCAAAGATAATATTTGGATTAAAAGAATACTTATAAAAGTAAATATCAACACTATTTCTTCAAAAAAAATATTCAACTGGACATTGACATAACTAATTTATTTGTTTTTGTTTATGAGTGCTTTTATGTTACCAATCATGATCGATAAACATTTTTGCAGACAAACATATTATTGAGATTATGTACAAAATCTATTGGATTTACTATCACATCCATACATGCAAGAAAAATATGGTGAGGACTGCCACTTTTTAGTTTATACCATTTTTAATTTCTCATATTTTAAAAATGACTACAATTTGTCATTCAAGACACGTGCTAGTATGTTGGGAAGAATAATGTCTCTTATATTTTATATCGATCTTTTCAATATAATTGAAGTTTATTAGATTATGTTTATGCTTTCTTTTCCATCTAAAACTATAATAGATAGTATACATACGAGAGTTAGCCATAATTCTTGTTGGGAAGAATAATGTCTGTTAGATTTTATATGGATCTTTTCAATATCATTGGAGTTTATTAGATTATGTATATTATGCTTTCTTTGCCATCTAAAACTATAATAGATAGTATACATACCAGAGTTCTCCATAATTCTGATTTAAAACATAGTTAAGATTTCATTGCTAGCATGTTATTTTCCCTCCGACACTTTTTATAAAAGTAGAAGAGGAGGATTTCTCCTCCAATTCTTATGTCCCTATTTAATTAATTGCAAAGAATTTTTTTCCATGTTTGATTCACGTAGCATTTGTTAATGGACTTGCAATGGGAGCAGGTGCAAGTCTAGCAATATTATCTGCATTTAGAATAGTCACAGAGTAAATTGTGAGTTTTTTCAATTTTAATGAAAGATTCTCTTTTCATGTAGAGGATTAGAATATCCTCTTCAATTATCTGTCCTCATCATGAACAAAATATGTAGGCATTTTATTTAGAAATCTATATTACTAATTTTATCTAGAAATCTATATTACTGAAATTAGTAAAGGATTAATTAGTAACCATTTAATATTTATAGAATGTCGTGAAAATTATTTCCTTTAAAGTATACAGTAAAATAAATTATTTTAAGATTTCTAATTATTAATATCTTTCCTTCAATGATCACAATTCACTTTATCTCTACTTATGTTGATGGATCAACAGATTAAAACTTGATTATACCATGTATCCCCCTAGGTAAAGAAAACAACTTGTTTCATGGTCATTGTGAAAAATCATTTGAGACACGTTCCTCTTCATAGTTTTCTATCAAGTTACTTCTTGACATTATAAATTTTTTCTTGGTTCGAAAAGCTCTGGGCCTTTTTGCAGTAGTAACAACAAGTAGACATGAAGTTGTTGAAGCAAGTGTCTTTAGATATTCCACAAAATATCTTCTGGACTACCACTTTTGAGTTTGTACTAGACACTGCTGGGGAATTAGTCAAGGAAAATCAAGTGATAATGAAGAAATACTATATCATATTGCAAGCACATGTGTCAATTTTCCATCTTTTGTAAAACAAACTTTCATGAACACAACTTTCATGAAGACAAGATTTCCAATCAATTGTAAATTTGAATGACTATACATTTTACAATTTTATGAATATACATTTTACAATTTTTGTAAATTCAAATGCATATACGTTTTATAATTTTTTTGTTATCAAGGAAGCCAAATCCGATTATACACGAGTATTGAAATTGTGGAGCTAACCACTGCATATATATTTAATTTTCAACCATTTAATGTGATTTAAGCTTTTGGTTTTATATGTGAGAGTAAACTCTCTTGTAGGATGGAGAAATGTTGAACACTTTTATTTTTCCTCATAATATATCATGAAATGAAATTCCAACGGAGGATCTTGCATGTTCAAATTCAATATCATGAATGTATTTTCAGCAAATATAAGTCATTCAACAAATCTAAGTGTGCTTCCTTATTATTTTCAAGGTTGCTTTCGAGAATTGTTAAGTTTTGGACATTGTTTTTCTTTTAGATTTAAAATGAATTTGTTGTTAACTTATAAAAAATTGGATATTTTTTTTACCATAAAGAATAGAGATATAAGCTAATTATAATCATTATTTGGGAAGTTTAAATGTTGAAACCACCTTAAAAAACATTTAAAATGATTTTTGTTTATTTTTTAAAAATATTTTTTCATCGTCTCTAAAGAGACAATAGTCGAAATTATGGGCCTATAGTCTCTATAGACAATATATCTTTAATCTCAGCTATTGTCTCTTGAAGAGAAAAATGTAATTGTAAGAAAATTTAAAAATATTTTTTTTACTTTTTATAAATATATTTTTCATATTGTCTCTAGAGAGGCAATAGTTGAAATTATGGACCTATAATCTCTATAGAATATGTTTTTAATCTCAACTATTGTCTCTGAAGAGACAAAAATGTAATTGTCTCTAAAGAGACAAAAGAAATTGTCTTTTAAGAGACAATAATTCCTGTGTCTTTATAGAGACAAATTTTTAAGACAATAATTTTGAGACACTAAATTTTGAGACACCCACTTAAAGACAATATTTAATACAATACATAAGTTTCTTTATGTCTCAAGTTAAGACAATTTACTTCAAAAATGTCTTAAATATTGTCTTAAAAACCCCCTACATGTAGTAGTGTCATCATTCTCAAACTATTTTACTCTATTTTTCTTATTGTCACACTTGTTAGTTTTTATTTCTTTTCATATTGATCATATGAAAAGGGAAGTTGACATCATAGACCATTCAAAATTTTAACTCAAGCTCTTGTAGTAAGCATTGTAGAATACCATTCTAATTTTTCAGTGTAGAATACCATAGTCATTTCCATATATGGTGGTTGTATCTATTGTCCATGTGCTACTACTACTCTCATTGGTCATCTATATGAAGGTCACTCATGCCCAAATAGAGAATACACTATAGGGAGATCACAGACTCAAAATTTGTTCACTATTGCTAGCCCAATTTTAGTTGCAATGCCCCATGCAAAATTAGTTTGACGTATGACCCATGCATTATTGAAATGCATTAGTAGTAAATAATTAGAGATAGTCAATCTCCATTATAGCCATGATTATGAAAGGATTAAAGCATATATACTATTAGTGGGGGAAATTGAATGTGAGAATTTTTAAGATTTGTGAGAAGAGTTAGGAGATCTGAGAGGTGCCAATTATTTTCATAGAGTTTATCCTTAGAATTAGTGGTTGTTAGGGTTTCCTTTTCATTTTAAGGGATTGGGATATTTAGATAATGAAATCTGAGAGGAACATATTTGGATCATGATCAATCATGGGAGAGAGAGCCACTCGTCCAATATTGGAATCTTATGGAATGATATCCAACTATAGACCCTATAAATGAGTTTCTCTATGAATTATATGGATCCTATAGTACTAAAAACACATTACATCATATTTCTCATGTTAATTATTCACATGGATGACATCGACATTGATTTTTCTAGTACACGACCTTAGCTCTGCATACGGGTTTTAACAATATGCATCCATGTGATTGTAATAATTTATTTGGATGTGAAAATCTATGAAACTAACTTCCACTACTAATACCATTTCTCTGAAGAGTCCTTCTACTAGAATGATGATCAAGCCCATATCTCACAAGGCTAGTAAATGATTTAGGGATAAACACCGTTAGTATATATCATATATCTCCACCTCTATTGATGCATTTCTCTAGTGTGTGATCATTTTTCATGATAATTATTAACATGGCATGTACATCTCCTTTCACAATTATTAGGCACGTTTCCTTTTAGTGACAAAGAATTACATGATAGTTTAGCATAACTATGGTTTTAAGAAAATATGCAATAACCTTCTTATTACTATTCATGGAAAAACACATCCACTTAAGATGAAAAATCCATACATTGTGATTTATTTATATGAGTCTAGGTAACATTTCCCGCACATGGTTAGTAACATAATGTCAACACAACTAGAGCGAGATCACATTGAAAAGGGATGAATTGCAATTTTGTCAAAGTATATGGAGTTATTTTATTAACTTACTATGAATGATTATACGAGATGAAAAAGATATCGATTTTTATATTGCATGATGTAAGTGATGTGACATGTGAGAGTTGCTATGTGAATTACCAACTTGATTTCTTCAAAGCTTAGTGCCAAAGCATCCGATAACTTATGGTATATTTCTCATAAGTCTAAGGAAAGATCATGATGTCATACGTTGTTGTAGAAAGAAAATCAAAGATCTATTTATATCCAATTTGAAACAGAGGCTTCAATGAAGCTTGAACAAAGCTTGCTACAGTGATGCTACAGTAGCGAGTGCTCTGCTGTCTTGGCCTTGCTGTGTCTCCTTGCTTGCCTTCACTTATCACCCTCAAGTGAACCCAACGTGAACTTAGCGTGAACCTACTTTGTTTTTTCACGCTCTGTGACCTTACACATGACTTCCTCGCCTTTCAAGGGTCTAGCATCCCTTCAAAACTTTGGTGAACCCTTGATGAACTTTCAGTGAACCTCGAGTGACGATAATGAGACAACTACTACATAGTAGACTTTTAAAAACAACACACATTTATTCAAATGTGGAAATGTCTTCTCATATTATATATTAGAAAAAGATTCAGATTACAGAGAGTATTCTTTCGAGAGATAGACTATTGTTGCATTCATTAGACTTTTGCTTCTCACTAAGGAGTAAGCATTACTGAAGGCTTCCTAGCAATAGATAGGCTCTGTCTCAGAATTTACAGAATCCCAAAAAATCTCACTAATAATTCTGATAGATCTGGCCCCTTTAGGTTCTTACCAGTGCCAAACACACTGATATGCAGGCTTCTCAGATCTCTAAGACTCTAAGACTCTAAAACTCTATCACTCCAACTCCGAATGCCTCCTTCATGAGCCTTACCCTCTTTTTATAGGAAAATAGAGGGGACAAACATTACTCTTGGGCATCTTACAAAGGGATAGAAACATTGCTTTCAGGTAGCATCGAAGTGACATCCACACAAAGATTCCAAGTCTGGAAAAGTAAATCCTACGGAAAATATGCTAACTGCATAAAATACATAGTGGATGCTTTTGTACAGTAAAGTCCACGAGAAAATCTGGCCACAATTGAGTCCTTGTGACTAGACCTCATGATTACACTGTTGGATGTTTTTATTGGATAAGCTCACGAGAACCATCAGAATATAGTAATTTTAGGGAGTCTATGGTTTTTATAAAGTAATTCATCCCATGATTTGGTAAAAATTCATCTGACAATCATGGGTTTCCATAAAATGATTTGATGTTTTACTTTAGTTAATACAAGCCATTCATAATATTTGAACATGAAGTCTTTTAAAGTCTTGTTTTCATCATGGAAAGGTGACCATTCTCCTGCCATCATTTCATTGATAGTTTTATATGGCAGATGGAAGAAATCTCCAATGTTGTACTCAAAGAAGATGTCACAATGCATTTGGAAATGAGATTCATGATATAGTGGGTCCATCGCTGTTCTGTTAACTTCGTACTCAGCCCACCACTTTTGTAACCAGTCACATTGTTGGTTTCTTTGCATTATCCCAATTGTACTAAATTTTAATTTAGTATAATGGGTTCTTCTTTGTCATATACATTCAATAGATTCTACCATAACTGTTTGTAGGCTGCAAAGTCATATACTGCATCAGGAAAGATTAATTTGGGATCTCCTCCTGGCCATAAAGCTACAGTTTTTGTAGGCATGGGCCATGCAAGATTTCTAGTACAATTTATACAGAAATATTTTTCATAGATCCCACGGTGAATTCCTCCATGTGACTAGATACATGTGATATCATGAAAATCTCTTTTGAGGGCATCTTCTGCATATAGGGCATCTGTTTTGGCTTTTGTATAGATCATGTTGTGTATCCATCTACTTCCTTTTGGGTACACTTTCCTTTCTGGTACAAGATACAAAATCTTTGTATGAGCTTGCAAATTTGCATCTAATACTTTGGTATTTCTTAACTGCGAAGTTGGCTTCCAATTTGTTTCTATATTCTTCCTAGTCCTGGTTATCTGGTATTGTTCTCAGAACTTCCTGTTTCTGACTTTGGTCCCATTCTGTAACAATAACCATGAGATATTCTTGATGCTGGATAAATTATCTGCTGAGAATGTTTGGTAAACAATTTTTTGTGCCTTTGATATGCTCAACCTCAAAGTCAAAATTGGCAAAGAGATATTGCCATCTAGCAAATTTACCCTCTCCTGGTTTCTTGATATCTTTAGTTAAAAATTTTCTTAAAGCCGAGGCATCTGTTCTAAGAAGAAACTTTTTGTTTACCAAATGGATATCAAATTTACTGATACAATTCCATGAAACTTTCACCTCTTTCTCAATTGTGGAATATTTTTGTTGAGTAGGATTCCAGGTGCCTGATGCAAACTGGAAAATTTGTTCAGCGCCATCTTTTCTTTGTTTCAAGATACCTCCCCATCCTATGTTGTTGGCATCTGTCTCTACAATTTTGAATGAATTGTCATCAGATACATATAAAATTGAAAGAGTTTTTACCTTCACCTTGATGTCCTGGACAACTTTGGTATGTACATCTCACCACTTGGGTGGATCCTTTCTGAGTTGTTGATTGAGTATGCTTCTGTCAGTTGCACAGTCCTGATAGAAGTTACTGACATAATTTAAACAACCCAAAAAACTTAGGAGTTGAGTTTTATCAGTGATGACATCCAGGAACTTATCAGCAAACTCAAGCGCATGTTTTTGCAGAGTGATTTGACCATTAAAGATATTATGGCCAAGAAATCTGATAGAAGTTTGAAAAACTTCTATTTTATTTTTGCTTAGGACTAAACCATTTATTTTCACCAACTGTACAAATGTATGAATATGCTTGAAATGGTCTTGGATATTCTTAGAGAAAATTAGAATATCGTCAATATAAACTATAAGCCAATCAAAATAAGTCTTAAAGATTTTGTCCATTACCTTCTAAAATTTAGACGGAGCATTCTTCAGCCCAAAAGGCATGACATTCCACCCATAGTGGCCTGTAGGAATACTGAAAGTAGTTTTGAATTTATCTTCTTCAGAGATATCTGCTTGCCAAAATCCAGCTTTCAGATAAAATTTGGAGAATATTTTTTCTCCTTCTATCCTTCCCATTAAATCTCCTTTGTGAGGGATAGGATAAGTGTCATCTACAAGAACATAATTTAGAGGTTTAAAATTTATTGCTAAATGTGGAATTCCTCTAATTTTCTCTACTCTTTTATTGACATAGAATCCATAACAGTTCCATGGACTGTCAGATTCTCTGATGAGTTTTTGATCCAGTAGTTGTTTTATCTCCTTCTCACACAAGTCCCTATATTCCTTGTTCATAGGACTAGCTCGACTTTTACAAGGCTTGCTTGTATATCCTTCTTTGCAAGGTAATTGGACTGTGTGATGTTTTCTATGCGAGAAAGCATTCAGCTCTTCTGAGCAACATTATTCTTCTATCCGATTCTTTATTTCCTCAATCTTTCTTTTGACTTGAGGAACCTTTAACTGTTCTTCTACCTTCAATGTAGATTTCAGATCATTTAGATCTGTCAATTTTTCTTCGGATTTGTCCAAATCTTCGACAGTCTGGATCATAGTAGAAACTCTAGGATTTGAGATATAAGGAATCTCAATAGTTCTTGTTGTTCCTTTTGATGTAGGAACATAAATAAAATAACCAGCTTGATTTTCTTTTAATCTAGTTGATCCATGAGGCTCAATTGCTGCTAGGAAGATATTTCCCAGAATGCAATCGACTGGTATTTATGCTACTGCAAATGATAGATTTATGCAATGATTACCAAAGTAGATGGAAGCTTTTAGAACCTCATAGTTAAGTGTCTTGTTACCTAGACCAACAAATTTCCCTTTTGCAAAAATCCAATATTTAGCTGGAATAACTTTCTTGTTCAATATATTCACATCAACACCAGAGTCAAGGAGTGTTATTAATGCAAACATTTCTCCCTATATGCATATATGTACTTTAACATGATGTTGATGATATGCAATGGAAATAATTCTCATTTCTTGAAATCCAAAAATAGGATCTTTTCTTCCTTCAATGATTTCAACATTAGTATTCTTGGAATACTCTTTTGTATCCCATGGATGAGAAGTTTCTTCTATAGCATGCTTTCCCTTTTGTATTTCAGCTATCTGAGATTTTAAAGCAGAGATGTCTAATTTGATATTATGAATTTCTCTACTTACCTCTCCCAAAGTGAGCGAATGAAATTTACCAATAGCTGGCTCTTGATGTTGCTAAAAAGATCTGGTGTTTCGTTCAAATGATGCATAAAAAAAAAGTGGATTATTAGCTGAATTTTTGGAAGAGTTGGAACAGAGCTGTTCCTTGAATGCTTCTGTGAGCCTGTTCTTCATTTCTCCTTCTTCCATTGCATGGATCTGAGAAAGAATTTTGATTTCTTCTTCTTCTGTAGCAGCCATCAATACATTTTATTTAGGTGGAGGAGGATAGTACTCTTCAATACTGAAATAACTATAAGATTCTAAATCAAAATCAGTATACATATGATGGGCACAATTTTCAAAATCAGTGTGGCAATCACATTTTTCTAATTCTGAACATGAGCAAGGCTGCATGTAGGCTTGCAATTCTTCTTCAAAAGAGCTATAGGAGTCAAGAGATGACTCTTCAAGATGTTGCTGCTGAATTTGGTCTTTAATCACCACTAGTGCGGGAACCACACTTCATACATTGGGTTTGTCCTTCTGTTTTGACAGTTTTACCCATTTGGAATAGGGCTTGGGACTTTTTGCCTCTGTTCTTCATCGATTCTTCAACTTCTGGACATTTGGTGGAAGTATGTCCAGTTTTACCACATAACCAGCAAGTAAGCTTGTTCCATTTTTCTTGCTTAGATGTATGTAGATGAATATCGAAGGTTTTGAAATAATGTGTTCGAGGGACATACCTATAATACCCTTTCCTTGCTGCAGAAGAACCTCTAGTCCTATGAGTGGGCTTTCTGCGATGTCTATAGAATTTAGTAGTTTGTTTATGTTCCTTTTTTTCCCTTTTCTTAGCTTTTCTTTTCCGGACCAAAGGATAATCAATTTTGAGTCCATATTTTCTGCAAATGGACTTTCTGTCTAGAAGCTTGGAAAGTTTTTCCAATGATCTGTTCACTTTGGAACTTGTGCACAAACTGACTAGTGTCTTGGTTATATGAGAATAAATCTCACCCCAAGTGTATGATTCAAAAGGTAACTAGAAGATTTCTTTCAATGTGATGTTATCAACAAACCTAGATGGAAGGGCAACAAGATATACCTATTTCCATAAAATATTTTTTGAATCTTTTACTTGATAAATCCTTTGCATCCAGTCCCTGTGGAAGTCTTCATATTGTGACATTTTGTAGCACTTAAGATTCATGAGGATGACCTCATGTTTGTCTGTAATTTCTGCTTCACAACCACACCATTGTTCTAATATCATAGAAGTTAGATCTCCAATCATGATGCTGATTGTTGTGCGATATGAATTATGAATCACATCTTGAGCTTCATCCTTGAGGACTTCAGCTTCCATTTTTGCCAATAATGTTGGAGATGATTTTGTTTCCCACCACCTGAGTAGTGTTCCTATAGAACACTGAATAATGGTTTTGCATGCTTCTATTTCACTTTTACTTCTGAGGCACATGAGTTTATATCCAGTAAACATCATATCAAGCAATTGTCTAATATGACCAACAATCAGATTATCAATATTCCATTCTCGATGTGACTCAGGGAAAAAGGTATGAGATTCTAGAAGCTTGCCTTTTCCTTCTATATCAGGTGCAGGATATTTATTGAACCTACTTTCAAGTGGTTCACAAAAAGGGAGAATCTAGGATTCAGATTCTTTTTGTTCTTCTTCTTGTTCCTTGAATAAGGAAGCAATTGTTATTTTCTCTGTAGCCTCTGAAGATGGGGCTACTTATTTTGGAAATAATGCGAGAAACCTGTCAATTGGTTTGATAGGATCATGAATCTTGATATTTCTTTTATAAAGGAATGAAGTAGGAATTGGTTTATCAACTCTAAACAAACTTATTTTTTCAACCTTTTCAGTTAGACCAGTGATTAAGCTTTTAATAATACCCATGTGGTCTACTATCTTTTCCTCTACTTCTTCTATCTTATTCAAAGATTCTTTGGCATATGACCTGACTACTGATGAGGAGTATTGTACCTCATTCAGGCTTCTATTTACTTCATTGAGAGAAACTTGAATAGTGTCAAACTGTTCTTTTATTTCTACAGCCTTTGCTGTATTTATTTCTAGGCCTTTTATTGTAGTATTAGTCCAGTTGATCTATTCATTGGCCCTCTAAATTCTTCCATGTATTCCTAGAGAATTATCATATTTTTGAACCAAAGTAATTTCCTTTGCTATATTCTGATTTTCTCCTATGATAATTTCTCTATATGGGGGAAAAGTAGATGGTGTCTCCACTTTGCTGCCATCTAAAGTAGTCTAGACATGTTTGGTGGATGATGAAGAAGAAGTTCCAGTCATCACAACTTCAGGGGAAACATTTCTTTTCCATTCATAAAAAGAAATCCAAGAATTTGTTACTTCCATGTAATGTTTCCAATCCCGGGATAATTTAATCTTCTCCTCAATAGTATGACTGAGAACAAACTGTTCTGCTTGTGGATGAGTGAATAAATCCAAATTTAACATGGCTTTCATCCATTTGGAACTTATTTCTTATTTTAAGTAGCCACTTATTAAGGTAAAGAACTTGTGCATTTCCATTACTGCAGGCTTTTTGCAGTCTTCTGGAATGGGGACAAATCTAGATGGAGGGATCAGGCCTTTTGTTTGTTCTAAATAACCTAGCCCATATTTTGGCTTCGTTGGCCTCATTGTGCTAAACCTTTCTGTCAATCTGGGATCTTCACCTTCTATGGTGATAATTTCATGCATCATCAAAATATGGTCAGACTCAAGTTCATGTGGAAATGGAATGCCTGAACACTTTGGATTTGGACATGGATTAACTAAGGTAGAAGCAGTAGCCTCTCCAGTCCTTGGATGATGATTCTCATGAATGATGGATTCAGCAAGGGTACACAAATTTACAACAGTCTGGCATTCAGGAGATTTGACTTCTAAAGAATTGAAATTTACAAGTTGGGTAAATTCAAATAAAGAAATATGTTTATAAGAAACTGAACTTGAGCAAGCGGTATCAACAGTGGATGGATCACGATAAAAATAGGAACTTTTACACACTTGCTCAATCCTTCTGTAGTCAATTGTGGATCTTCTTGGAAAGGATAGTACAACAGAGGACTGGTTTTCTTGGATGTCTGCAGAGGTTATCTTTTCGAGAGCAGGAGGCTTGGGATTTGAGACTACCAAGTGTTCAGGGAATGTGAGATCTTCCCAACGGATGGTTTGATTTTCTATATTCTGATTCTTAGAATCTATTAGAACAACACCGCTCGATTTTGAATCGCAACTGGGCTTATGGAGGACTGCATGATATAAAGTATTTGTATGTCAGAAACATCCTCTGGTCTGGATAACAATATTATGTCTTTTCTTATGCATATCAAAACTTGTAGTTTGAATCTGCAACTGTAAGATTTGATCTATGGTCTCATCAAAGACACATATGGAAAAATTTGGGTAGCAGTCAAAATAGACTGGACCGTTTGATAGAGGGGCGAAAATTCCTCCTATTAATGAATCAATATACTTATTATGAGTGAGATCTCTAACTATGGCTACAACAAAGATATTCAATCCTTGATGAGTTAGAGGATTTATCTCGATTCGTATACATCCCAAATGTAAATACTTAGTATTTAACCTCTTAGCTTCAGCCTATAACTGTTTTGGATTTAGCAGGGAAATACACTGAACACTATCAAATTTTTTGTGGATCTGGCTAATTGACACTTTGATACTAATTCTAGTAGCAGCTCTTAGATGAAATATCATGGATCAATACTAGGGAGTTGTCATCGGGCAACCTCAACATGAGTGTTGACCAATCCCAACTTCTTGCCTGTGAAAATAAATCTAGAAATTGTTCAATTTGATGTTGATTTTCCCCAAGTTACAACCAGTTTGATGAAGGATTTATTTTCTTATAAGTCTAGTGATGTAGTTTGAAATTTTAGACAACTTTTTTAAACATTTAAATATTTGAGAGAAATAAGCTTTAAATAGTCATGTTAAACTTCACATAACTATTGGGATATTGATATCATTGTAGCCCTTTAATTGTAACTAGGCACACTATTTTGGTCATGGAAAGGAATCATAATAAAATTAAATTTTTGTATCGCTACTTGTCTTAGATTACCTTGAAATTGAATAAAGGTGTCTAAGGACATTTGGGATTGTGAACTATTTTTTAATGTGTGACACTTTCTCATGTCTCATTTTTTAATTTACATGGAATTATTGATGATACACTTGGAACAACAAGGCATGAAAATCATTAAGAAGATAGATATTTACTTGGAGAAATGGTAATAAATCAAAGAAAATAATATTTTAAAGCATAAAATTTTTCATAAGATTGTAAAATATGAGGAACCAACATTGAATTTTATCATTAGAAAATGGTAGATTTGTTAACCCTTTGAAGAAAATACAAGTTTTTTGAACTCAAAAATCATTTGTGACATGCTTGAATTGAATAAGGAGGTAAAAATTCAAGTATTTTTTCATAATTAGATAATTTTAAAATTCAATTTAAAGTGTATGATCAATAGTTCATGATATATTGAGGTAACCTTAAATCAAATGTGTATTATATAACAAAAATAAGTGGACCTTGATCATGTTTTCCCAAATCATTCCCTTGATTCAATCCTTTCATTCATTCTTTGTGATGAACCAATGGAGGTCTTGTGATGAACCAATGGAAGGCGAATATTTTAAGCTTATGTAAATAAGTACTATGTCCTAATTTCTCTCAACACAATGAAAGGCTTGTTTCTTCACTTCTAAATAGTAATTTAGCTGTAAAAGATTTGGAATGAAGAATTTAGGGAAAATATGAGGTTTAAGTATTTAGATAGAATATTTAAAATAATCATAAGACAAATGCTAGTAAACTATGTTCACTAACCACAAAAAATGTTTCCAAATTCATGAAGAATTGACAATTAATTGATGTAGAGGAGTTTGTTTAGACAAATAGTCTAATGAAGTAATCTCTGTAATTTATTATAACTTTGTAGGAGATTTAAGGTAGAATGGTATTCAGTATATATCTTACTCAGATTTCTTCACGAAACCAAATACATGTTGAAATAACCAAATGGAATGAATAACATAAAGAAAACTCACAGAGATAAAAACATGTTTGAAACAAATTTAGAATCCTCTATTGATATTAGACAACTTCAGATGCATGTAATTCTACTTCCAATGAACTTAGCCCATGGGTGTAACCCTTTACAGTTCAAATTGGGAATTATTTATACAAAATGTTCCCAAATTATCTAAAGTGAAATATCTAGATACATTGGAAAATTATCTAGATTTGTTTCTACAAGAATAATACATAAATATAGGGAAATGAAACTACTCAAGATGTTGTCTCTAGGTTCGAGGATTATGGTGCTGATGTGGATGATAAATTTGTTATTTTGCTACTAAATTTTCTCATGACTGTTGGCCACTCATTACTCGAGTAAATCGTTTATCTCATGCTTGATGAGTAAATCATAACTAAGGCCTTCTATAAATGCTTTACCTATGATTGTGCCTTTGATATTTGCAAACATGGATTTATCATTTGTAATTGAACATAATTTCATTTGATATTATTCTAAATTAATTAATTTATCTGCCATTCCATGTAATTCGGGTAATCCCTTTTGGCGTGAAACTAAAAATTTCCTGTCAAACCTCTAGAAACATGATTCGAGGTTACGAAACTTATTTTCGAGTTCCCACATCAAATTATTCTTAGTGAGAATCTTGTTGACTTCTAGTATGGTCTTTTTCTTGTCTTCTTATCATATTCCTCCAATTCGTCTTTGGTTTTGGAATTCAAAACCATTATCAATGCATGTGTTCTTCTTGGATTTGAACCCAAATCTTTCTTTACACCTTCTATGGCTTTCTTGGCCCTTTGTACTAGTTCATCCTCCTCAAAGATTATTTCAATTGAAAGCCATATCTTAGTGATCGTTTCATTTATGTGGATCCAGATACATTCTCTAGCATGTGTGATAGTATCAATCATAACAGATTGGCTTTCTAGGAATTGAACTCTTCTTTTTAGCTTATATGAAGTCTGCAACTCAACTAAATAAGCATTATCAATATTTAGTTTTTGTTCTTCTAAATTGTTAAGTTAACTCCTTAGACTTTCAACCTCTTTCCCCTTAATTTAAGAATCTTCCATAGCCTTTGACATATTTGTTGGTGGATGTGAAGATGTAGTCCTCTCTTCTTAAGTAGTGGTTAATGTAGATGTTGGTGTTCTATCAGATCTTGGGGTTCCCTGCTGTTCTTTTTCCTTTAGAATCTTTTCAATCCGAGTCTCAATTTTCTCTATTTGCATATTTTGTTCATTTATGATCTTAAACATATTTTCTTTCTCCATTTCTATTTGACCTATCTCTTTAGCTTATGGATCTTCTGTAGATGGTATCATAAGTTATTTTCTTAGAGAAACTATGTCTACATTTTTTGTCTTGATAAGTTCTTCCAATTATTTTACATCTGAGGGATCATATCACAACTTTATGACTAAATCCTCGAAGGATTTGATCTTGGCATCTTTCGTTGAAGAATAAACTCTTTCTAACTTTAACTGAGACTGTACATTGTCTAATGACTATTGAAGTTTAGATGTTTCCATAACTAAACTTGTAAGTGAAGAATAGATCATTTTACCAGATTGCTCATGTAGGTCAATATCGTCAATATGACGAATCAAATTTGTATCAAAAGTAAATATAGAATTAGTGTAATCATCAACACTCCTAGGATGAGTGACTTTAGGCCCTAGAAAGGTTACTTTAATCTTCTGTTGTCAGTGTCGAAGGAAAAAAGAAGTCAGTGTTGAGTAGATGATGTTTTCTTCCAAAACTGTGTGGGTGGAAGCCTTCAAAGCTTCATTCCTCTACTTGATTTATTTTTGAATTGTGAAGATATTGTTCTCTTTTTTATTCTGCAGCAATTCTCGTATCTGAGATGATGTCACATTTGGAATGGATGAATATTGAGGGGATCCTACAACCATCTCTTCTCTGCTAGAAGATCATGACACATTTAGACCTCTTAGGATAATTGGGAATTGTTGTGTAGTGTCTTATGAATGTGTATCACTTGTACTAGATGTCTTCTACCTATTAACGTAAATTTTGAATTCCTCGGCTAAAGTTTTTGTTTGCATGGGAGAAGCACTATCTTTGGGTGTTTTATCCTATTTTTCTTCTCTTAGAGGAGTTTGTGATCGTATAGATATTATATTATGTTATTTTTCTTCCTAAAGTATGTTTTCCAACCATTCATCCTCGTTCATATATTGTCCTATCTTAGGCCTATGAGTGTGAGCATATGGGGTAGTTTTTTGTTCTACCCTTAGTTTTGAAAGTATTTCTAGGAGATCATAAGACGAGGTGAAACTAAGCTTAAAGCTTATCCGTCTAAGGATATCTTCTGCTTCATTTCTTGTTGCTCTAGCATTACAAATAAAGGGCCCTAATTGAGTTTAAATCTTAAACTAAACCTTTTTCTTTGTTGCAACAAAATGTAGTTGATCCATGTTGATCATTTTTTTTATATACTCTAATGAAAATATATGAATAGGAACAAATTTAGGTAATTTGAATGGGGGTAGCTCACATCCATATATCCTAATCTCTGTATAGTTTGGGTATAAATACCTATCTCTCATGATGCTCTGTTCACTGAGATGAAGGGTTTTCCTAATCTCTATCCTAATTCTTGGTTCTGCATCATTGTTGAATAAACATGTAGCAAGATATATGAACTAATGTACAAAATTAGTGAATGTGAATTCAGTGGTCTTATTTTCCACCAGGGAAGTCTAATGGATGACTGAATGTGGATTCCCTTGAATTTCCATATGATGTAAGGGGAAAGAAAACCTCTCTAACTGATTAAAAAAAAACAAGTAGACTAAAATAGAGGCATACTTGACCACTCATTTGTTGGAAATAATACTGAGAGGGGGGGTGAATAAGTATTATCAAACTAATAATTTTTCATTTCTATAATCAGATTCATATATGCTACTTCAGTTAAGGGAACTCACGTGTACATGCAACTGATGTATATCCAACAAACTTATGATTCAGTTAATTCATCATATATTGATCTTTAATCAGTCATCAGAACCATATCAACAATAACCAGGTGCAGTAAAAATAGAACAGATCATCACACATAAGAAACACACATGAACACCAAGATATAAGGTGGAAACCCAATGTGGGTGAAAACCACCTGCTGCAATTGTCTCTATATTCTTTTAATAATAAGAGAATTCTGTTTACAATTTTTGTACTGGTGCAATCTTATACCAATACGGAGGCTTCTACCTGCAGAAGGCTACAACCTTTTCTCATTCTCCAGCTTCTACTGGAAGGAAGCTACAAGCCCCTAGCTCTTGTACTAGCTAATAAGTTTACTAGTACATAGGTGCCGACCTACAGAAGGCTACAACCTTCTCTTTTCTTCCAGGGACCACATTTCATAAATTTTCAAACTGGATCCATCAACAGCATCATTCAATCATCAAATATATCTGCATAAACCAATCTCCTTTTGAACTAACCTCAGCCGAATCAATCAATCACTCTGATCATTCAAAATGTTGTCACCAGAATACAATAACCAAAACCGAGGCAATAACCCAGAACACTGCAACAACAAAAAAAGAAACTAAAAACATATCTTATAAGGTATATGCTACTTCCATGTGTCGAACCTGTGTGCATACGCACTTTCCTCAAAGAAAACCAGCATATAGATCTGCAAATACAATTTATGATGTATACGCTATTTTGATATGCAGAACCAATGTGTATACGCTTCTTTTCTAAAGTGAACCTGCGTACAGATCTGTAAAAGTTGATTTAAACATAACAATAATTACAGACTTCAATCATAACCAGATCATCATATTTAAAGACTACAACATGCGCCAGTTATTTAGATACATGATCAAACCACATAAAGATAACAAGCCTTATTATATCTTATCCTTCATCAAGTGCTAAGGTTCTTCCTTGGTTTAGATCATGCATGCCACCATAAGCCAATAACCTGCATATTAGATCTCACAATATATCAGATAGTTGATACTTGCACACACTAGCCTAATGATCTTCTCCTCCTTTTATAGCTTTAGGCCTTTCTCAATACCATGGTCCAAAAACCACTTAGGACCAATACCTTGGACCAAATACCTAGGGTCAATACCTTGGACCCAATACCTTGGACCAATACCATGGATCAAAATACCATGGACCAAATACTTTGGACCAAACACTTAGTCTTCCAAGGTATACATGCTTTTCCTTTTGTGAAAGTGCATGTGTACGTATACAAAACTTGTATACAATGAACCCTCGTGTATACACGACTTGGTCAATGGTGAACCTATGCTCTCTTTCTTCATTCTATTTAATCTGATTTGTACTTCTGTGTTGTTAACCTGCAGTACTGTGATCTGTTATTTGAGTGAGTTGCTTTCTGAACTGATTCCTTGAAGCTGCCCTGCATTTCATCACATTTGTAAACACTCCTGACATGCATTCTATCACATTTGATATCTCTTCTGTAGATTCATCTAGTTGCCATATACAAGAGAGTTGTTCTGATACAAGTGGGTTGCCATCAAGTACAATACATACATCATAATGCTAACATCCTTTTGTATGCAATTTCATGAACTAATCATGAATTGAATCTACTAAGTATTCACTGTAACTGAAAATCAGAGAAGGCCTTGCATTTGTTCAAAAAGCTAATAGAAAACCTATTAAGACCTCATTGACCCATAGATCAGAATGATAAAGTAACAAGCATGAGTTAATGGATATAGTGTGCTTCGTCATTTCTACAAACATAGAGGTCTGATAAGGTGGGTTGAATCGCGGTAATTGGACATCTTTTGGTAAAAGGGTTTCAAAAATTCTAGCTCTCTGGGGAAATTCAAGATATTTGTTAATGTCCATAAGGGATTATGGAGAAAATGGATGTAAGGGTTAAGTACTTTGAATCTGTAGTGTTTGGTTGATTCACTTGGCAGTAATCTTAAAGGGAAATTCATTATTTTTAGAAACTATTGCTCTTTGAGTGGGAATGTACCTATCATGACACCAAACAACAAAATATGGGAAATCGTGGGTCTATGGAATGATGAACTGGGATAAGGAGGATTGATCGAGGATTATTTCATCACTTCGGTCAATGAATTTCTATTTTAACCAACTGTGGAGTTCATAGAGAACGAACTGACAGTTGGTTCAACAATTTTCAAGTATTGGTCAACTAAAGGATGATGATCTAAATCCATGGTAGGAGGCAGCACAGGGTTTTCCATAACCTTATATTTATTTTTAGAATCCATAACTAAAAAAGATAAGTGAAAATGACTGCAATTACTGAGAAAATTAATGTTTTTGTCATTGGCTGATAGGTAGCAATGTCTGCAAACCTTCAGTGATAACTTGGGAAGTTGTTCGACCTCATACTTGTCAAAAATGGTTGAATTTTGGTTCAACAAGGTAGGGGACGATGGTCATCTAGTCAAGTTTGAAGAAAACATATAAAAAGGGCTTTTGGTCGCTTGAAGTTTTTTATTGGGTAATACCTGTTAAATGGCATAGGAGAGGCATTTATTGGTAACGATATTTTTAACGGGTTCAAATTTATGGTATGAGGGGGTGACAAGTGGTGCAATAGGAGTGGGTGGATGATAGGTATGTAGTGCGACAAGTGGGAGGACAAGTTTTTTTTCGGAACAATGGGAGTTGAGGTCTAACAGTTAGTTGGGTGTGGGAAGGTAGATTTCGGGGGTTTAGCAGGTAGTTTGCAGTTTTGGAGTAGGGGTGTGTAGAGTAGATGTGCAGAGGGCACATGGAAAATATGTTTTTTGGGCGAAACATTTTTGGGGTGTGGAGTGGCTTCGGAGTTGTTGATATCCATGCTCAAGATCTTCAACCGCCAAGGGCTTGAGAACTTTAACTAGAAATGACAAAAGGTTGTGTTGCTACTTATTTATAAATAAAATTAAGTTTAAGTTTAATCTAGTAATGCTTAAAATAAATTAAACACAATTAATAAATGAATGAGAGGCATTTAAACTAGCATGCTTTATTCCTTGGGATTTTCATTATTTTCTATTTTGTTTTTCTCTTTTCTATTTTCTCTTTTCTATTTTTCTATTTTTCTTTTATCCCCTTTTTACAATATCATTTTATATACATATAATTTTATCTTAAATATATAACTTATCAAAACAAATAATGTTACAACAACGACTCCAACTGGGGACTTCTTCTTCGAGTAGGATGCAAAGAACATGTAGATCCAAGTGCCTTCTCCTCAGGCTAATGGAGACTTTGCTAAAAAAATAATCACATTTGCAGAAAAGTGTCACAAAAACGGTGATGTACAAATGATGAATGATTAAATATATCTCAATGTTGAATGTAGTGTTTCAAATGTTTTTCATTGACTGGAAATGAATAATATTGGCCTTCTAAATTCTACAAAACAAAATTATTATTTCCTTTAACCTCTGCAATACTGAAAGGTCACAACCAGAGATTGCCAAACTTTCCAAGATTTCCCTTTTCTTCACTTCTAGCATCCCATTTTAGTACTAAATATCCTTCCTTGAAGTATCTTTCTCTAGCCTTTATGTCAAATAAGACTCTCATTTTGTTATGATATTTCCTAAGCTTATATTGGACTTCATCCCTATCTTCATTAAGTTCTATGATCTGATTGATTCTCCTTGAAAAAACATCAGGCTCTTCATTTGCTTCTTGTAAGAATTTGATAACAGAAAAAACTAGTTGTGTGGAAAAAAGAGCCTCAATTCCATAAACAAGTTGAAAAGGTGATTTAACTAATGATGTTTTTGGTGAAATTTTATTTTCCCAGACTGCATACTTGAGATGCCTGTCTCAATTTATTTTGTGATGTGCATGTACCTTTTCAATGACCTTACTAGATTTTTGTTTGATGACTCTTCCAATCCATTTCTTTGAGGATAATAAGGATTAGAAATATGTAGAAGAATTTGATATTTTTGGAAAAATTTAATCATTTTGACACTAATAAATGCCTGCGCATTGTCTGTAACTATTTGTTGAGGATATTCAAATCTAGATAGAATGCTCTCTTCAATGAATTTAATAACAATAGTATCAGAAGAATTCTTGAATGGTATGAGTTCTACCCACTTTCTAAAATAGTTTGTGGAAGTCAACATCCATCAATGCTAATTATGGGATGTTGGATGAATCTCCCCAATAAAGTCTAATCTTCAATGTTGGAAAGGTGCCTCAACTAAAACTAGAACTAGAGGGATCGATGGAATTTTTTTCTTTTGAGCAAAAATTTGACATGGTATGCAAGCTCTAACCTTTTCTCCTACTTGCACAGATAATTTTGGCCAATAAAACCTAACTCTTAAAATTTTGTATGTTGTTTCTCTCTAAGCATAATGACCTCCATAAATACTTGCATGAAACTAATTTATAACTCCTTTTGTCTCACTTTCTGTTAAGCATAATAAAAGGATGTTTAATGGATCCTTCCAATACATATTTGCATTGATGATGAAATATTTTATGGCCTTTAACTTGAAGGTTTTGCATTTATTTTTTTGGAATCCAGGTGGATACTCAAAATCTCGAAGAAAATGCACAATGTCAATGTATCATTAGAAAGAAGGGATTTTTTGAAGAATATTCGGCGAAAATCACATACAAAAACTTATGTCGACGCGTTTCGAACCATCCAGTGTGGTTCATCATCAGGACAAGTTGAAAGAGCAGATCTCATTTAGCACATTATATAGAGAGGGCAGAGAATCCATGACTCAATGGCTAAAAAATAACAGCTAGAAATGACATGATGACTAGCCGTTATCATGTCATTTCTAGGTGTTATTTTTTAGCCGTTGAGTCATGGATTCTCTGCCATCTCTATATAATTTGCTAAATGAGATCTGCTCTTTCAACTTTTCCTGACGATGAACCACACTGGATGGTTCGAAACGCATCGACATAAGTTTTTCTATGTGATTTTCGCTGAATATTCTTCAAAAAATTGATATGGATCACAGAAGTCTAAGAAGGGATTTCTCATTGATGTGGAGTGGAAGGGGAATGGTTTTACCTAAAATTGGAGGTTCTTGTTGATTCTCCCATATTTTAGAAGGTTCTTATGGATTCTCCTCTTTTGGAGAAGGTTCTTGTGGATTCTCTTATGTTGGCGAACATTCCTGTGGATTCTCCTCTCTTGAAATCTGCATCACAAAATTTATCCCCTAACTTTATAATTGGATTCTGCTAACATTTTGGCTAAACCTTGACCCTTTATCAACTTTGTAGATTTTATAATGAGATCAAATTCTAATATCTTGGTGATCTATCTTCCTCTTTGACCATATTGATCAGGCTGTGATAGCACAATGTTAACAACATTGTTTGGAACATAGGAAATAATGAAAGAATGTAGGATATAGATTTTGAAATGTTTCAAGGCTTGAACAAAGGCATACACTTGTTACTCAATAACTTCATATTTTAGTTCAAAATCTCTCATGAATTTACTGAAAAAGATAATATGTTTGTCATCTCCATTGTGTTTTTTGCAAAAGGACAACAACTAGGATGTTTTCAGAAGAAAAGGAAAAAATGTTGAAAGGTTTAGAATACTATGTACTAGCTAATACTGGGGCTTCAGAGATGTATTTCTTAATTTGGTTAAAATAAAATCTTGCTTGAACTGTCCATTTTACCTCATGGACCTTTCTCAGCATATCAATTGTATCTTTAAATATTTCAACATAGTTAGGTATGAATATCCTCAGAAACTTGATTTTCCCAATAAAAGCTTGAAATTCCTCTTTATTCCTTGGCAATGAAGGTTCTTGGATGACTGAAACTATTTTTGGGTCAATGACTACTCCTTCCTTTGAAATAATATGACCCAATAATTTTCCTTCTTTAATGGAAAACAAGGACTTCTTTGGATTTATTGATATCCCAAACTTCATGCACCTGCCAAAAACCTTTCACGAGTGTTTTAAATGGCTCTTAGCTAAATTTGAAAATAAAGTTAAATGATCTAGATAAATAACACCAAAATTGTTAGTCTTACTAACAAATGCTAGATCCATGGCTCTTAGGAAAGTAGCCCCAACATTTGTTAGTCCAAAAGGCATCCTTGCATACATGAATGTACCCCAAGGAGTTGTGAATGTTGTCGTCTCTTTATCATCTGGGCTCACCATAATCTAATTATATCCAGGAAAACCATCTAACATAGAAATTTTGTTAGAACCATAAACCCTTTGAATTAATTGATCCATCTTGAGTAATGGTTAATTATCTTTTAAGGATGACTTGTTTAAGCTCCTGAAATCCACACACAATCTAATTTCACTATTTTTCTTTCTAAGTGGAACGAGATTTTATATGCAATTACAATATGTTAAGGGAACTATGATCTTGACAACTAGTAGCTCTTTAAGTTCTTTTTTAATTGTGGGTAGCAAGACTAGCTTTATTCTCCTTAACATTTGCTTAAAAGGTTTAATATTTGGTTTCAAAGGAATTTTATGTTCGATGAGTGATGTGCCATAGCTTTTTAGATCATCATAAGACCAAGAAAAAAAATATTTGTAACTCCTAAGAAGAGGTATATTTATATTTTATTTCCTTTCGTAATGATGTAGAGATTTTAACATTTCTCATTTCTTCTTGAGATCCTATGTTTCATTCTTCTTTGTCTTCTTCAAATGAATCTCATAATCAATTTTTTGGAACATCATTATGGTGAAACAATTTTTCAAGAGGGACTAATCCCTTTGGGATGAAATTGGTGGGTAATTGAAGGATGTTATGATCAACTATTTTTTAGTTAATTGTGAAGTTTTATTTGTCATTATTCAACTCTTTATCATTAAGTTGTTCTTCTTCGATTTGTAAGGCTGAAAATTCATCAATTACCCACAAATATGACTTTAGTTGTTCATCATATTCAAGTATTTTCCAATATTTAATATTATCAGGAATTTATGGTCTATATTTTACTTGAATCTGATATTGTAACTGTATTTGATCATGAATTTTAAAAGAACCGGCTGAAACAACTAAAGAATTTGCATGAATATTTTCATTTCTTGGAATAGCAGTGATGTTAAATGCCTGAAAGAAGTTGTCCACTGAGTCCCATACCTCATTTATATATCGTCTAATTCTAGGATTTTGTTTTTGGAAAAGATTCCTCATGAGCTTAACAATGAGCTTTGAGTCACTAAATACACTTAAATTTTGTATTTTAAGACTTTTAGCTAATTCCAACCGTAGAAGTAGAGCTTCACATTCTGCTACATTATTTGCCACATCAAATTATAACTTATAGGATTGAGTAATGTTCTCTTTATATGGTGAAATAAGTAAAATACGAGATACAACTTTTTATTTCGAAAAACTTCCATCAAAGTATAATTTCCAAATATCAGTTTTGACAGTCTCAGGTTTATCCACAAATTGTTCAATGGTAAGTTGAGTGTTTTGTAAATTATTTCATGATAGTGTGAAACGTCCAAAATCTTGGTCAACTACATAAATGGGATGATTTCTTTCTTAATCAGCTCTTCAAACAATATTAATGAATCTAACCTTCTTGTATAATCTTCATTGTTCACCTCCATAGACATGAATAGTAGCATAAAACATGTCCATTTGTAGACTTCCTCCTAATTTGGCACAACATGATCTAGACAATAATATGCCAAATTTAGTGTTAGAAAATTATATATAATAGAGCAATGGAACACATAAAATATTGCAGAAATATAAACACAAAAAATGCATAAAACAAGAGAGACATAGATATACATGGTTCACCCAATTTGGGCTATGTCCACGAAGAAATAACTAGTCCTTCCTTTAATATTATCTAACAAAATGAAGAGATACAACCTACAAAAGATCCATTGTAATTCCCTCTTTTCTCTCACAAAATTTCATCTCTCTTTCTCACTCAGAATACACATATACATAGTTGCAATATAATTCCCTCATATATAGCAAGGGGTTGCCTTCTAAAGAAAAAAACTGATAAATTAAACATAACTTCTACCATCAGATTTCTGCCTAATGAATGGCCTAGATTGATTAGGAAGTTACAACATTTTACAAGGAAATTTCATAGCAACTTCTAGCTTCAGGGGTGCTACCCCCAAACCCCTACCAAGGGAGGAGGGCTGTAAAGAGTCTTCGTCACCTCCCCTAGCGATGCGCAAAAAATGGGGGGCATTTCTACCCCTTTACGAATTGGGGTCCAATGTGGTGATATCTTTGAATAAAGAAGATAATGTCATTGGACACCCAACAATCTCCCACTTGGATACTGATTATAACATCTCCATCGCTGCTTCATTTGTTGGAAAATGGATCCACCTTGGACCTTGTCATTTCTCATCTTCATCGTCATACTTGAAGAGCAATTGAAGCCAAGTATAATCTTAGTTTCTCCTTGGTTGCAAATTTTGTTAACATATCTATCAGATTCTAGCTAGTGTGTATCTTTTCCAACTGTCCAGTCAATTTAACGTCTTAAATTTCTCTACATAAATTATCAATCTGGGTATCATAAACTGATGAAGTGTGGTGCACTATATGTGCTTAGTTAACCTTTCTCT
>APFE030524898.1:74512-93727 GCA_000404065.3 Pinus taeda
AACTTGGATTTATCATTCATAATTGAACATAATTTCTTTTGATATTATTCTAAATTAATTAATTTATCTTCCATTCCATGTAATTCAAGCAATTTAATTTGGTGTAAAAGTGAAAATTTCCTGTGAAACCACTAGATACTTGATTCGAGGTTATGACACTTATTTTCCATCTGCAACATCAAATTATTCTTATTGTGAATCCTTATCACTTCTAATATGGTCTCTGTCCTGTCTTCTATATTAGATTCCTCCAATTCATTTTTGGTTTTGAAATTCAAAAACCTTATAAATGCATGTGCTCTTCTTGGATTTGAACCCAAATCTTTCTTTACATCTGCTATGGCTTGCATGGCCCTCTGTACTAGTTCACCTTGCTCAAAGTTTATTTCAATTGAAGGCCATAACTCAATGATGGCTTAATTTATCTCAATCCAGATACATCCTCTAGACTGTGTGATAGTATTAATCGTAACATATTGGATTTATAGGAATTCAACTCTTTTTGTTAGCTTATATGAAGTCTATAACTAAGTTAAATAAGCATTATCAATCTTTAGTTTATGTTCTTGTAAATTGTTAAGCTCACTCCTTAGTTTTTTGACCTCTTTCCCTTTAATTGAAAAATATTCCATAGCCTTTTCCAGCTCTATTGCTAGATCAGTAGATGTAATCCCCTCTGCTGAATTAGTGGTTGATGTAGAAGTTGGTGTTCTATAAGATGTTCAGGTTCTCTGTTGTTCTTTTTCCTTTAGAACCTTTTCAATCTCATTTTCCATTTTCTCTATCTGCACATTTTGTTCAATTATGATATTGAACATATTTTCTTTCTCCATTTCTAGCTAACCTGTCTCTTTGGCTTGTGGATCTTTTGCAGATCACAACTTAAGCTATTTTCTTAGAGCACCTATGTCTATACTTTTAGTCTTGATAAGTTCTTCCGCTACTTTTACATATGAGGGATCATATCCCAACTTTATCATTAAATCCTATAAGGCGTTGATCTTGGTATGTTTTGGTGAAGAAGAAACTCTTTCTAACTTTAACTGAGATTGTACATGTTGTCTAATGACTGTTGAAGTTTAAATGTTTCCATAGTTGAAATTGTAAGGGAAGAATAGATCGTTTTACCATATTTATCATGTAGATCAATCTGGTCAGTATGATGAATCAATTTTGTATCAAAAGTAAAGATAGAATTAGTATAATCATCAACACTGCTAGGATGAGTGACTTTGGGCTCTAGAAAGGCTATTTGCATTTTTCCCTTCTCAGTGGCGAAGGCAGAAAGTAGCCTGTGTTGAGTAGATGATGTTTTCTTCCAAAAATGTGTAGGTGGAAGCCTTCAAAGCTTCATTCCTCTACTTGATTTGTTTGTAAACTGTGAGGATACTCCTCTTTTTTATTTTGCTACAATTCTCCTATCTGAGATGATGACACATTTGGATGGGATGAATCAAAGGAGATCCTACAGCTATTTCTTCTCTGCTAGAAGATGATGAAACATTTAGGCTTGTTAGGATAATTAGGTGTTGCCATGTATCTTGTTCTTAGTGTGTATCACTTGTACTAGCTGTCTTCTACCTTTTACTGTAAATTTCAAATTCCTTGGCTAAAGTGTTTGTTTCCATGGGAGAGGCACTATCGTTGGGCCTTTTATCCTATTTTTCTTCACTGAGATGAGTGTATGATGATGTAGATGTTATAATCTGTTCTTCTTCTTCTTCCTCAAGTTTGTTTTCCTACCATTCATCTTGGTTCATAAATTGTTCTATCTCGGGCGTAAGAGTGTGAGCATATGGCTTAGTTTTTTGTCCCAACGTTAGTTTTGAAATTACTCCTGGGGGATCATAAGACCAGGTGAAACTAATCTTAAAGCTCTTCTCTCTGAGGTGAATTTATTCTTCATTACCTCTTTCTATAACATTACAAATAAGGAGTCCTACTTGAGTATTAATCGTAAACTGCACCTTTTCCTTTGCTGCAACAAAATGTAGTTGATCCATGTTGATCATTTGTCTCAATACTCTAATGCAAATATACAAATAGGAACAAATTTACGTAATTTGGTTGCGGGAAACTCACATCCATATATCCTAATCTCTGTATAATTTTGGTATAAATACCAATCTCCCATTCTACTTGATTCATTGAGATGAAGGATTTTCTTGATCTCTATCCCTATTCTTGGTTCTGCATCACTTTTGAATAAACATGTAGAAACATATAGGAATTAATCTACAAAATCAGTGAGTGTGAATTCCGTGGTGTTCTTTGTCACTAGGGAAGTCCAATGGATGACCGAGTGTGGATTCCCTTGATTGTCCATCTTCTGTAGGGGGAAGAAAACCTCTTTGATTAACTAAACAAAAACAAGTATACTAAAACAAAGGCATACTTGAACACTCATTCTTTAGGCAATTCCATGAACTGATCATGAATTTACTTGGATAAGTATTCATTGTAATTGAAAATTAGAGAATGCTTTCCGTTTGTTGAGAAACTGAAAGAAATCCTATTAAGACCTCATTGTCCCAATGATTAGAATGATAACAGAATAGACATGTGGAAATCAATATAATCTACTTGGTCATTCATAGAAATATACATGACTGATAAGGTGGGTTGGTTTTAGGTAATTGGATATCGTATGGTAAAAAGGTTTCAAAAATTCTAGCTCTCTTGGGAAAGTCAAGGTTTTTGTAAATATCTATGAGGGATTATGGAGAAAATGGATGCAAGGGTTGAGTGTTTTTAATATGAATCATTTGGTTGATTGACTCAACATTAATGGTAAATATAACTTCATTTTTTTCCAAAACTACTTCTCTTTGAGTGGAAATGTACCTATCATGACACCATACAAAAAAATATAGGAAATGGTGAGTTTGTGGAATGCTAAAATAGGGTAAGAAGGATTGTTAGAGGTTTATTTCATCACTCTGGTCGATGAGTTTCTATTTTAACCAACTGTAGACTTCGTAGAGATCGAACCCACAATTGGTTTAAGTAATTTTGACGTATTGGCCAACTAAAGGCTGATGATCTAAATCTATGGTAGGAGGCAACATCAGGTTTTCCATGACCTTAGATTGGTTTTCAGAAGCCATGACTGAAAAATAAGGGTAAAAACAACTGCAATTACCCATAAAATTAATTTTTTTGTTGTTGAATGATAGATATCAGTGTTTGAAAATATTCGCTAATAACATGGGCATTTGTTCAGCCTGGTACTAGTCAGAAATGGTTGAATTTTGGTTTGGTAAGGTAAGGGATGATGGTCAGCCAGTCAACTTTGATGAAAATAAATAAAAATGGATTTTGGTCGGTTAATTTTTTTATTGGGTAATAGCCATTAAATGGTGAGGGAGAGACATTTATTGATTACAATATTTTTAACGGCTTCAGAACCGGTGTATGAGTGTGTGAAAATTGTAAGAATATGAGTCTATAGATGATTATTACGTGACACAACGAGTGGTGGGAAAGGGTTTTGTTTTAAAATGGTGGGAGAGGAGGTGTAACAGTCGGTTGGGTGTGGGAAGGTGGATTTAGAGTGGGGTAGCAGGCAGTTTAGGGTTTTGGAGTTGGGGAGGGTGTGGAGTAGTTATGTGAAGGGCACATGGCGAAGGTGGTTTTGGGGCAGACCACTTGTTTTCACCCCCCCGTTGAGTAAACATCAGAGGGGCTATCCATTCATTAAACATAGGAGGGGCTAGGGGGTGTGGAGTTGCTTCAGAGTCATTGATATCTATGCTCGAGATCTTCAACTGCCAAGGGCTTTGAGAAATTTAACCAGAAATGACAAAAGGTCAGGTTGTTACTTATTTACAAATAACTTAAGTTTAAGTTTAATATAATCATGCTTAAAATAAATTAAACACAATTAATAAATGAATGAGCTGAATTTAAACTATTACACTTTATTCTTTGGGATTTTCATTATTGTTATTTTTTTTCTCTTTCTTTTGTATTTTTCTTTCATCCTTTTTTACAACACACACACACACATACACACACACACACACACACACACACACACACACACACACACACACATCTCAAACATATAACTTATCAAAACAAATACTGTTACAAGATGATGATGCAATGGAGGGTTTGTATGGTAGTGGAAGCCAAGTTCTTATGCCATTTTCAACCCACCATATCTGAGCCCTAAGGTTAACAAAGAACTGGAGCTCTAGTTTGAGTGTTTAAAATGGAAACTAGAGATATCTTGATAGATACGAACTTTAGGGAAAAAGCATTCAACAATGGCAGCAATGGATTCCATTCAATGCTTCCGTTGGAAGAAGACGACCATAGCCATGGCATATTGCAAAGAAGGTTGGAGTTTGATAAGGATCAATGGAAACCACATTGAGCCTTGGAAGGGCATTGAATCAGTGTAGGATGCAGCAGGGCTAGTAATATCCACGTGTTTACAATATTGTGAAGGTATCAAGAGTGGGTTGTAGTAAATCTCAATGGTTTAATGGAGGAGTGGAAGGATGATTTGCTAGAATAGTTGTTGGGGGAGAGAGTCACAATGGTGTGGTGAGAATTTAGAAGACTATTAATCACCATTGGCCTTCTAGTAAATGAAACGACCTTTGTTTCAGGTACAAACCTCTCTTGTTTTCTTCAGTGCGGTAATTCCTTCATCTTTACTTGATGTTGTAATGCAATTCTCTCAAGTAATTTGAAAATTTATTTTGTCACTTATATTGTGGGTATGAATATATATCGTCCTGTGTGTTGGGCTTTACCTAATGTTGTAAACCAGTTCGCTAAAGTAATTTCAAAAATATTTTTCCACACCTTATAAGCGTATGCAAATTATTTCTTCACGCATTGGTTGTATACCAAAGAGCCACAACAGTCAACAAAAGGATCCTTTTCTCAAAGGTATGTAAATGGAGTTTATTGAAATAAAAAAATTCCTTTGATTGATAATAATTCAAGCCATCATTTTTCATTAGGTTGACAATTTCTAATCATCTATGTTTGAGATTTTTCATTCTGGCATGGGGAAGCTTGACATATTGATCTATGAAACGTATTACTCTGTTCATGTTAACTACCAATTATATGATTGACATATCTACGAGTAATGATACCGTATCAGGGATTAAATGTGTTGATTTTGGTCCAATTTTTATTTTGATTTATTGCAATAACTTCTCTTTTCATATTTCCCACATTGTTAGTTTGGTTGTAGGATGAAATTTATGTACAGAATTATTATCTAACCTCTCTATTTTAAATTCTTGAAAATTACATTTGAAGGCGTTCTTTTAACTTTTCTGATCGAGGGAATTACTTGGACCAGCCTGCATGACAAGTGTGAGAGACGTCCGAGTTGTCTTACAAGAGACTTCACAGGAGTATGTGCTTAGATAATAATTTAATGCCAATAGCGGGGATAATCAAGAGAGATAATATTGAGGTTGCTGGCAAACTATGTCAATTAGATACCTAGCATTCCACTGGAAACAAAAAAGAAAATTTATGTGTGGGAACATACAATCTACACACTATTTCCTACATGATAGGTGCCAAGAGCTTATCTACTTTTTAGAATCTCTTTGCTAAAGCCTTGTAGAACAAAGGGTAAGAAACGAACCTACCACCATAGTAATAATTTGCAACTATAGAGGTCACATAGATAATAACCGCATGTCAGAGAGGGTCCAAATGGCATCGCGGATCTTTGGTTTTCGATCTCTAGTTGGAAAAACCCTTTATGGATATAAATCATATTATAGGAGTAAACATAAATTTTGCCTACATAGGAAAGAACAAATTCAACTATGCATTCACTACATGCATCTTCCTCTATGGTTTTTGTGGGAATTTTTTTATTCGAGTTAGAGCATTTTGTAAAATCTCTTACTTTTTTGTAAAATCCAAGTATGAAAGAATTGGATGCATTTAGGATTTAAATTCTACAAAAAAAGTAATTTTAATTTGAATATGGGGGAAAGGCTAAAAGGACTAACCAGTTTCAAGGATCCCAATTTTGTAAATGTGTTCTAGTGATATCAAGGGATGTAGAGTTCGCATGGAGTCTTATAAGGACGTGGTTTATGAAATGCTACTTCAAGAGTCCATGAAGCTTGTAAGGCCCAACAGGGACAGCGAAAAATTGCCCCAACTGCTCTTGATATCATATGTTTTGAATGCAAAACTCACAACTCCCAAGGGTCAGGCTACCTAGTCATTGTTCACTTATCCCTAGTATAATTGCCATACATGTTCACAAAATGAACATATTTTCCACTGGATTACTTCTAATAAAATAATTTTTTGACTTAAATAATGATTGATGTGGATTTTGAGATTATGTAAAGCACTTCTTTTTATTAATATATTAGTTGGTTATGCTTTTCAACATGTGACTAGTTGGAGGACTCAAAAGAAGCCAAATTTTGTCTCTTGATTGTTGAAAAAGGCTATATATGTTGATATAAAAAGAATAAAATAAAATAGGTATTTTTATTAACTCAAGGATGATAAAGATGCTTGGTTGTGTTTCATATTATGTTGCAAGGTTTATAGCTCTTATTTACTGTGCATTTCACAAGATGTGGTAGTTACATCTATTTCAACTAAGGAAACTAGGTTCTATGGGCGTGGGTACAAGATTTCCATTTTTGGAATCCATATGAGTGGAGGTGTAGGATGCTCCATCACACAACTAAAATCTTCCTTTTTTCTCCATGGTAGGGGATTGATATCCACAATTTCTTTCCTCTAGACCCTGAGACAATAGTAGATAACCTTGTTGGTGCCACTAAGGGGGGCATACACTTGTATCTTTCAACAGAAATTACAATATTTTCCATTCTTGTACTTAAATTATATTGACTTAAATACATTTTCGTTTGACGTTTGTGGTTTTGTATAACACTCCTTTTATGAATATGTGAGCTATTTATGCTATCCAAAATGTCACTAAGTGGAGGAGTCAAAAGCATCCATATTTCGTCTCGATCGTTGAAAATGGCTATATATATTGATATCTAAAGAACAAAAGGAATTATGTATTTCTATTAATGCAATGATGAAAAATATGCTTGTTTGTATTTCATATTAAACTATGTTGCAAGTGCTATAATTATTCTTGACTATGCATTTCACACAATTTGGTAATTAGATCTATTTCAATTTGAGCAACTAGGGTCCTCCTTGAAGGAGGAGTTCATGAGATTCTTCTTTCCAAACTATAAAGATGACATAGGCATGATGATCCATTCAAACTATTTTTTTATTATTAAAAAACAGTGTTCAAGACTGCCAATTCCCTTCCAGGTACACAAGCTACATATGTTATAAGAACCTAAGATTCTCAATTACAAGGCATTCAAGCCCATTTTTCTATTGGGGCGCCATAAATTCGCTGGCATGGATATGATAATCGGAGTGAAAGGAGGGCACACTTGTAGATCTATGCCATTAGGCAGAGCATTGTCCTGTCATGGATATGAGAATTAGATTGAAACGAGGGCACACTTGTAGATCTACGCCATTAGGTAGAGCATCGCGAAGGCCCTAGTTCCTTTCTACCATAAATATGTGGACGAGCAGTCGAAGAAGGATATAAAATATATCCTCATTAGGTATGAAAGGAATACGTTGGTGGCTAATCCAAGGCACTGTGAGCCCAAGAAGTTCATAGGTCGTGGCACTCATGCTCATTTCTAGAACTCCTACCGTTGAAGTCCTACATGTCATGGTATTTTTGTTAGGGTTGTTGAGTTATTTTTTTATATTATGGAATTCAACTTGGTTATTTTCATTTAGGGTCATCATAATGTTTAAGGTTTTGGGATATTTGCATGTTTGCTACAAATTTTGCAAGCATACTAGGTTTCGAACTTAGGAGAGCTGAAATAAATGCTTAGTTTTGTTTGAATTTTTTTTGATGCAATTTTCATGACATAGAAAGGGATTTGTGGACCTGAAAGAAAAGGGAGAGATAGATGTGTTCCAATCAAGGGTATGTTGATTATCAATGGAGAAGAATGTATCGAAATTTTTTGGCTTAATGCTATAACCATGTACCCAGACTCTTTTACTCACAAAAACTCCCATGGAAGTGAAAAATATCACTATAGGTACCCCTCAGAAGAGGGGTAACAAGTATTTCATGATCTTGTTGTATACTTCAATAGGAACCACAAACATTAAAACTATGAAACTTTTTTGACATCCTTTGCATTCTCCACTTCTTTGATCCTACCACTAAAATTGTATTGCTTTACTGCGTTGATCATCCAAAAACTATGTCACAAAAGTGTAATTGAATCAATGGATTTGATTTTAAGGAGCATGCTGATGAGCTTAAAATTTAAATAAATTTCTCTAATTTAAATTTTGAAGCAAGAAACAGTTTCACCCTAGAATGTTTCTAGTTATAAGCATTAATTTTATGTTATTTAATGGAATTGAACTAAAATAATGTTTTCTACGATTGTTTGAATACTGATTTTGTAGAAAATAATTTTGAATAATAATTTTCAAAGGCTTATGCTTAAATTTTTATCCCTTATTTCCTTTCATAATGTTGACTATTATGCTTACACAAGAAGATGGGTCATTTCCTTCATTTGATATCTTGGCTCTATACGAGAGGTTGCATACAAATTGTACATTCTATTCAATTCAGGTCAACTTAGTTATATAAAATTACTTATAAAAATGTACATGTACACATGGTGTTCCCTTATCAGTAAATTGGAAATGTTGAAGTTAGTTCAACAAATCTGGTTTTGCTCGTTGCATTATAGAGATCATAACCCACTGAATGTCTCTTAATAGGAACCATTTAACACACCAGGAGACATAACATAGACATAATATATCATAACCAATCACCTGGAAACATAAAGTACATAAACAAGTGTTTTTTAAGGTTTCAATTGAAATACAACACAAGTACACAAACAATGGCTTCTAGTTTGCAAAATAATCACACAAGTTGGCATCCATTGTTGGCATGAGAACCCTTCTAATTGTAATAAATTATGTTGTCTTTAGGAATAAAATCTCAAAGACAACCATAACATGAAACTTTCTTGTAGGTAGGCGAAATCCCATATAACTACATGTAAGAGTCCAAGTCATATACTGATAGCTTTAACTAGGTTATTCCTTAGAACTAAAATAAATGTTTGCATGCCTAAATTTTGTGAAGATTTTCTACTGAGATGGTTGGTTTAAAAACAAACTGTCCCTACTGATTTACCTATGTTGTCATTGAGATCAAGATATTATTGTTTAAAGGACCCACAAGGCTTTCTACCTAATTTTCATTTGACTTAGCTTAAAGGACCCATAAGGCTTTTTATGTAATACATACATTTTCCTAGTGAGATTTAATCGATCATGTAACAAGTTGATCCTACCATCCTCCGTCATGGTATAATTAGAGTTAGGGTCCATGATTCCATGCACATGTTGTTTCACAAGACGTGAATCCAACAAAGTCCACATTCAGCTTGTGACTAGTTTGGCAATACCTATGACCATGTTGCTCAACCTTACCAAGTTCCTTGCACCAAGATGTTGGGATCATGACATTTAATTCAATGAATTGTTTAATCACAAAATATCATCGATTCATAGGATTTCCAAGTTTAATTGAATGCACATCCAACCCCATTATTTGACTGGGAATTCTAATGACAAGTTCAGTATTTGCTGAGAGTAATTTTTTCCCTCAAATCATTGGTGTAATTGTGTGGACATTTTAGAAGATTTTCGTTGGTGACAATCATCCACATTGGGCTTTAAGTAATTGTTTTGTTTCTTGGTGTAATGATCTTGCACTTCTAGTGTTTCATCCATTCGTCATATGTTGGTTATGGTATATTCATCCAGGTAATTTATGTAAACTATATTACGACACTAAAGCCATTTAGATGGTTTTCTCACTAGTGCGAACAGTTTTTGTGATCCCCTACTTATAAATTTTATTAAATATTAAATGTAAATCTCGTACATATTCTTGTGGGATTGACTGTTGTGGGAAAATCTTGTGTTTCCTTCCCCAAGATAATAATGAGCTGCGGGAAAAGCTTGTGCTTTATTTCCCAAGCTAATAATGAGTTTACTATGTCGCCCAAGCTAATAATGAGTGCACCATTGTGTACTTTTGCCATCAAATACCAAGGAATATGCATGGGCACTCATGAAAAACAATTCATATTTTAATATATGGAGCTAAATTCATAAATTATCATGATTCTCTATGTTTTCACAACAAAATTTGGAAGCTACAAATTCATAAAAAGAGGCCTATTTATCTAGTAGACATTGTAAGCACTCAAATATTGAACCCAAATTAGAAGTTAGATTTCTCACACAATTTTCATATAGTATTATAGTGCATTGGCATTGGTGGTTAGCATTAGTCTTGGCTTTCCACAGTAAGAAAAAAAGCCTTGAAAACAATAACAGAACATTCAAAAGAATCATAAAAACGTAAGCTATGATATTGAGATTTATGATTATTTGGCATAAGTTTTAGTTGTGGTGTTTATTTTTCTTACAAAACTTTGTTATTTCTTTTATCATTGGGAAATTATGTTCAAGCCTTATGATGTTTATTATTTGTGTGTTTGGGAAAAATAATCAGCATTAGAAGTAGATCCTTTCCACATTTAAGTTGATACAATAATAAGTGCTTTGCCATATGAGTTGTTTGATACTTGTTTTTTTTTTTTTTTTTTTTTTTTTTTTTTTTAGGGCATTACAGGGGACTCAACTTTGATAAGATCTTACAAGGCCAATAATGCTTTGGATCATAGTTTGGGGCGTGTTGAGTCCATAGTACCCCAAATATGAGGGCAATAGGTGGTTACTTGACATGCCACCTTTCTTAATTTTTTTGTTTCTAAATTTATACATTCCTCTAGGCAATATGTCTCTATGCAATTGAGTATTCAAGACAATGCAGAAGTAATATAATTTTTCCTTTTTTATATCTACTAATGAGGAAGTGAACATCTATTATATTAAAATAAAAGAATGTATGTTTCAACTGTGTTTGACTTGATATTATCCAACAAAGTTGAACCAAGGGGAACTAATTTTAGTTTGAGTGGTTGGTTATAGCATGACTAAATGTGAGCCCTTAAGGCATGACCTTATATATGAAACGGATGCTATTGTTTTGTTCCACTTGCAATTATCTGTACAGATATTCTACTACAGTGGACTTGGTTTGATTTTTCAAGCCAAATTTGAACCTTGTGAATGGCCTGACCAATAGTCTAGTTGTGAAAACTATCCTGTGACTAGCAAGTCATCTATTTATGAGAACATGAAATCAACTTTACTTATCAAGGGAGATTATTCATTATACACTACTTCTCAATGTAATTTATTCCTTTTCCTACCCTACTGTAGCATGTACAAAATGAGGGTGCTAGCTCAAATCAATGATCCACTGCAAACCCCTTAAAAATTCATCAATAAAATGTTTTGTTCCCTTATGATTATTTATCATGCCAAATAATGAAGCATCAAAATTCCAACATTCATAGGATGGGTTTTCTATCACTGATGGGTTCAACAAGAATTTGGGTGCCTGTAAATCATCATTACCTTCAAAGTTCAAACACGTGTAACTGTTGACATAAGATAGTGAGAGGATTTTTCCATCCAAGATTCCATAGGACTATCATAATTATTGCCCATTAACTTTGAAAATCGTTCTTTTATACCACTTGGGATCACATAATGATGTTATGTTCTATCCCTCATGAAATATTTTCTCCATGAGATAGTAGAGCATGTCATTTTGGTAGGTGTGTATGAGGGAATGTGAGTGATGGGCACATATCAACCAAATTGGGATTACATCCTGCTACGTTGGGAACCTAATTTCTTTTGAAAATTTTCATCCATGCCTCTATCAATCCATTCGGTGTCATTAGCTATTGCATTACTTATATTAAATCCAATGGAAAATTTTTATCTAATGGCTTTTGAGACTATGTATTCACTGTTTTTACAGAGCTAGAGGCTTCTTGAAAAAAATTGTCACGAATAACATCTTTTCCAAGTAACACCTACATATCAAGCTATTTCAAGGCTATTTCTTCTAGTAGATAGATATTTCTTTGCCTTTAAGAATTTAGAATGAATTTCCTTCATATTGAAGACATTACCCCAATATAAGTCTATTTTAAGAATACATATTTGACTAGCCAAGATTGTGGAAAGGTCATCCAATATGTGAATAGTGGAACTTTGAAACTTCCAAACTGTCATTTCACTAGGATATCAAAATTGTTTTAGATTGTCCGAAAATAAATTCCTTGAATGCCACAAAATTGAAATCACTTGCCTCTTGAAATTATCAAGACAAAAACTCAACATGGAATTGATCCTTATGATCTTTTTGATACAGAGATTCTTAGGATTAGGGTTAAGAAAAGACTTAATGATTAATGAACTTTCAAATTTTTATCCCATTGTTTTATAGAAATTCTCATAAACATATGCTAATATCACTTATAGTGGTTCTATATTAAACCCAAGCTCTAGGTCTATAGTTCCATCTTTTTTATCCTTTATAGATGCATATACAAATAACCATTCCAATTTTTTCTTCAAAGGATGTCATGCCTTCAATAGATTGTTAGCCTCAATTGAGCAAGGTCTCCTATGCATATGTGGAAGTCACATTGCTCATAGAAGGAGGTGAATTAGATGTATCTGTTACAAGCTTGGTATGAACCCTATATTTCCTCCTAAAGGCCACGAGTATTATGGATAGAGTATATATTAAACGATGTAACAAATTGCTATACTATTCTACCTTGTTCTACTGTGTTGAATATCATCAAATTTTCTTTATCTAACTATTGAGGCTAATTATTATTGTTTACATTGTTTTTCTTTTATTCATAAAACTCTATTAATAATTTGAACTCCATTAGTCAGAGTTATTTCTTATGAGAACAATTTATTTATGTTAATGTGCTCATAAAATATCACTATCTGGCATTTTTGTAATTATTGAGGGATTGTCATTCTCGCTCCTCGAGGAGTCAATTCCCACGTCTAGCAATCAAATTATTATTTCTCATGACATCGTTGTAGTTATATTTGTATATGAACTAGACTTGAAGTATCACCTTAACATTGATATCATATAACATCAACGTTGTATTAGTAGCCACTAGAATTTGGCCCATGGAGGATTTGGCCATGTCTATTTACCTCTGTACTAAGGATGCCTAGTGATCTAAAACCCGCTAGAGGGAAATTATTTAATTTATATGCAACCAGACATAAACTAATAATGGTGGCTTATTGTAATACTGTTGATACTTGTGATAGAATTTATAAATATGCGTTGGTGATTACTTATATAGGTGCTATTGTTATTGTCTAAGCTACCAATTAAGTAATATATACCCTCTTCAAGGACTGCACAGGTATTATAGGACTCTGCTACCATTGGTATTTATTTCTTTGGTTGTTCAACAAAATTTTTGTATGTACTATTTAGGATTTCTTTTTCTGTATATGTTCTTTTTAATCTAACTACTTTTTTGTTTTTGTGGTTAGAATTTTGGTTAAAAATTTTGCAATTTTCAAATAGTCTTCTTAGATTGTAATTCTTGTGAAATGGATCCTAATTTCATTGAAGGTATGGCTTGAGACAATAAATGTTAGATTTTGTTACGTACCTCTCATCTAACTTAGTAGACATCATGTTCCTACATATGCTAGCAATTGGCATGCATTTTGGCCACGCTACATTCTTATGCAGTGTCTAAGACATTGTTTCTTTATTTTGGAGTTGATTTTTTTAGAAACAGAAAGGTTTATATTTGAAAATATGTTATGTAAGAAGATACACACTAGATACATGGAGCATATGCTGAAACATTTAGTCAAGATATGATAGAAAGTGCATTGTAGATATATCACTATGCAAATGAACACATCTACAACAGGGATTATAACACATCCACACCAGGGATTATAACTCACTTGTTCTTATACATATGTATTTAAAGAAGAGCTTGATGATATTGTCACTACTATTAGGTGTGCCTAAATGTACCTCTACATGATAATAGGAAACCAGGAAACGTCTTTCGGAGCACACGTTTTATATTTAGGGCCATAATAGGGGAGCATTCCTAGCTGCTGAAACATATCGAAAGATGAAATTAACTATAAAAGGAAAAATTCTTTCTTTTTTATGTTATATGTATGGAATATGTTGATTATGAGAGGTAGAAAAACCACTTGTGTTGCATATTGGTGCATTTGAGTAGGCTCATATATGAGATTGAGGTCTCTTCAACCTTAACGTAATTTAATTGTAAGGTTTCTTGGAGCCTAGAAATGAGATGAAAATAGTGTAAGTTGGGTTTTCATTTGGAACTAAATGTGATCCATTGAGGCCATTTCTATTCAATCACAATACATGAGTTTTTTTCTCTATTTAAGAATCAAAATAGCAAACCTAAGCTTAAATATATGATAGATGTAGAATCATGGTTTGAAGAGAAAGCGAGAGGGTTTCTATGGATTAATAGGGTGAAGTGGGGCATGCTAGCTTTCAAATATTCCCTTCCCTCGACTCTTTGTTTTAGGTACACGTCTCTCTATTTATTTACTTTTTCTCTTTGGGGTGTTTCTCTTTAGCTGGATTTTGTGTAAATTTTATGGTTTTCGAAATAACAATCTTGGAATGGCTTAACGGAGTAGAAATGAGGACATAGAAAATTGAGGATGGATGAACAGCAACTCCAGACGAAAAAAATGTGTGGTATATGTGTGTATTTTTTGGTTCTGTCAGCTTTGGGTTGAAACAATGAGATTTAGTGTTTGGGAACTATTGAATACAACAAAGATAAAGTGTGTAGGGCCAAATAGATCATGAAGAAGAAACTTATGGTACAAGACTTGGGCAGCGATAAGAAATTCACTATGAAGGATTAACAGCTCTATCCTATGCTGGATGGCCTTCCAAGATGATGGTCATTCTCAATGTCCATAGGGATGTTGAGAAGAAAACCAATGGGAATACCCATTGTTACGAGATTTTGCAGGTTGACTAGGTTGTTGTTGAGGCACTCATCAATAAGTAGTATAGAAATTTGGCTTGGATGCTCCATCCAGATAAGAACACATTTGTATGTGTTGAGGGTGATTTCAAGATCATAGGTGAAGTGTGGGGCATGATATATTTCAAATATTCCCTTCCCTCGACTCTTTGTTTTAGGTACACGTCTCTTTCATTTTCTTTTTTTCTCTTTGGGGTGTTTCTCTTTAGCTGGATCTGGTGTAAATTTTAGGGTTTTGGAAATAATAGTCTTGGAATATTTAATGAAGTTGAAATGAGGACAATGAAAATTGAGGATGGATGAACCACAACTCGAGAGGGAAACAAAGTGTGGTATTTGTGTGTATTTTTTGGTTCTGTGAGCTCTCGGCCAAATAGATCACAAAGAAGAAATTTATGGCACATGACTTGAGCAGGGATAAGAAATTTGCTATGAAGGCTTAGAAACCCTATCCTATGTTGGATGGCCTTCCGCAGATGATGGTTGTTCCCAATTTCCACAAGGAAGTCGAGAAAAAAACCAATGGGCATACCCATTGTTAAGGTATTTTGTAGGTTGACTAGGTTGTTGACTAGGAGCTTATCAAGTAGTACAAAAAGTTGGCCCAGATGCTTCACCTAGATAAGAACACATTTGTAGGTGTTGAGGGTGCTTTCAAGATCATAGGCGAAGTGTGGGGCGTGCACTATGAGAAGGATATGATATTTTCTTATGATATGAAGGGAAACATGCCATCCTTCCAACTATATTAGAAGATTCAGAAACCCCCAAATGCGATTTTGAATGCTAACAATCGTCATTACAAACATCATCCTCCCACTCAACCCAACATGGACACTAACAATTCATTTCCTGTCGTGACCTTTTGGATGTCCTATCCATTTTGTAAAATGTAGTACGAGTACTCAAGACTTTATGTCAATCATCCCCTTTTATACAAAACTTGTCAAAAATGCTTTGTGGCCTTTGAAATCAAAAAATTTTCTAGGACTGAAGTGAATGCTACCATACAAAATCCCATAGGAATAACAGTTATGTTTTCCCATATGTTGTAGGGAGGATGTTTTCCAGGTATATCTAAAGGTGTGCACTATCCCAATGTTAATTCTTTTGCTCAAAATGTCTTTGCCAAGGGTTACAACTCAGCTTCCAATGCTGCAAGTGATGTAAAGGTTAAAACTGAGCATGTTAAGAAAAAACAAGTTATTACCAAGGAAAATCAAAATAAACCGAAATACTGAAGAAGCTCGCAGTGAAGATGATCATGGAAATCATAGAAAAGACATCACTGAATAGAAGAGGCAAAGAAAAGCGAAGGATAGTGATTCTAGTGATGAAAAAATAGTAGACTATAATGAAGATGACTTTGAAGTTGTAAAGGATATGGGTAATGGTGCATTAGACAACAAGGAACAAGATGTTGAAGCAAAAAATAAGCGTCCGAGGAAGAAGAAGCCAACGATTAAAAAAAATGATGCCATGTAAACTTCCACAAGCAAGAAATCACAAAAATCTAATATGGTAAATACCGAGGAAGAAGATTCAACTCAAGATATTAATGTACATGATGCTTATTTTCATGAATTTAACATGGATTGGACTGAGAATGATTATGAGGTAGAACAGATTTTGGCTATATATGATGACGATGATGGCATGCTACACTTTGATGGTCATACTAATAAGTGTATTTCATGAAGCAAGTTCAAGATGAAGAATGTTTAGCTTCAGGCCACCACCAACAAAGAGAAAATTGTCACTAACTCATCGAGTGATGGATTTTACAAGGGTTGTGGGAATCTTAAGCATGGAAAATCTGCCAACAACAATGTGCTAAATATTTTTTCTCATATTGTTGCATGGGAGAAAAGTCCTAAAGGAACTTTTATGATATTTCCCTAAAACGATGATGTTTGGGCCCTGTACAAAGACTATAATTTTTCTTGTAACGAGGTCAATCCTACAGAAGTTAAAGGCAAGTATGAAATGGTAGAAATTGAAAATGACTTATGGAATATGTTGGAGTGAGTATGGTTCCTCTTTTCAGGCTTGATGGGTTCAAGTCTATGTATGAGAGGATGAAATTTCTTTACTTGGTTCCCAGGAAGGAGCTTCTTATATTTTCTCATCAAGATCCAGCAAAAAAAACTTTTTGGTGGAGAAGCCCCAAATTTACCCCAAAAATATTGTGAGCTGGACCTTATTACAACTACTAAAGATGACCTTGTTGCAACTACTAAAGATGAATTCAAGGAAACTTGATCACTTTGTGTTTTAATTAGGAATTCAACCTGTGTGGTTTTAGGATGTAATTTGGATATGTGGTAAAACAAAATATATCATACTCTTTTGACCAACATGTAGTAGGATTAAATCAAGCTTTCAAAGCTACGCATGACTTCTTTGGAAGTGTAATTGCATAGAAGATTGTTAGTATTGGTTACATTCAATGGCCGAGAAGATGTTGGTTATCCACTAACCCTCACTTATAGGTTGCAAGTTAAATATGAGGATATTGTTGACTCTCATTTTTTATCATTACTAATAGGTATTGATAAATGCGTTTGATTATCTAACTTCTTGTAAAAAATTTAGGGATAGATATGTATGGATAGATAGGAGGATGCATATGTCAATTTATCTATACATTATTTTTAGTTGATGTGAAAAAATCCTTGACAAAATTCATATTCGTAAAATATACGAAGAGTGGAAACATGCTAAACATAAACCATTCAATAGTTGTGGCACGATATTAAAGGCTTGTAATTATTCTAGTTACCTTTTTTTGTATGACTAGATTAAATAGTTTTTAAATTATTGTGTGTTATTACGCCGAGAGGCATTTTATCTGCGGGCTATGGGTAAGCAAGCACTATTCAACTTGGCCAATCGCAATGTTATTTTTTTCATCCTTCAAAAAATTAAAATTTGACACGTAGACCTTGATTGCTTGGCCTTTCCTGTGGAAATTTCTCACTCGGTTCTAGTTTTGGGGTTTCAATATGTATTTCTTTGACATCGTTCCTCTCCATGACTTTTATATCCTCTTAACACCTTATAAGAGCTACTTGTGATGATACTTGCATCTCCCATATCCCAAAGTACTTCAGAAAGGATTATTTCCCAAACCGAATATGTTTCCCCTGATCTATAGATTTTTGGATCAAATGTCTATGAAGAATATGGAAGAAAACATACATTTCTCTTGAATGATGAGTTTTCAAGTCCCGATGAGCCTGATACATCTTGTTTGAAGCCAAGAGACACGTATTTGAAGATGAAGGGGAAGGAAGAGTATAGATAAGATGGGGATGATGTTGTCAAATTGGCCATAGTTCAAAGTATTAAATTTGGAATTTTAATTTATTGGGTGTGGAGCGTGATTATCTTTTGTATTCAAAGGTCTCAGCCAGATGTATAACCTAGGAAGATTGTACACTGCTCCATGCTGGGGGGACCTTGTCCCCCCTGCGGGGGTTCGAAGGGATCCCCCCGGCTGGAGGGTCAGGGGGCCAACAGTCCCTCGGCGGGGGTTCGGGGGAAGCACCCCCGAAGCTAAAAATATATGTAGAATTGCCTTGTAAAAGTCTAGTAATTTCTAGTCAATTTGGGCCGTTCATTAGGCAAATGATCTGATGGTAGAAGTTATGTTTAATTTAGGGTTTTTTGTCCTAGAAGGCAACCCCTCACTATATATGAGGGAAGTGTATTACGTCTAAGTAGATTTGTATTCAGAGTGAGGAAAAAAGAGGAGATTGAGAGCGAAGAGGGAGTTACATTGGATCTGTTGTAGGTTGTATCTTTTCAATTTGCTGCATAATATAATAAAACAAGGACTGGATGTTTCTCCGTGGACGTAGCCCAAACTGGGTGAACCACATATATCTGTGTCTCTCTTGTTTTATGCATTTTCTGTGTTTATGTTTCTTCAATATTTTATGTGTTCCATTGCTCTGTAATATATAATTTTCTAAAATGATTCATATTGTTCGAGCTAGGGTGGTTCTGCTTTGGGTCTTATCGCCTCCTATTTCATCTAGTGATTTTTATAGTCACGTCAATTTGATCTAACCATAAGGAATTCATTCATTAATTGAATTGTTGAAAATAATAT
>APFE030524910.1:11651-21730 GCA_000404065.3 Pinus taeda
TGTGTTATGTGTGATTAATTCTCTTGATCAGTTATGCATGTTTCTATTTGATGTTGCTCATGATTTCGATTATGCTTCCGCTTAATGTTTTGTAGAAGTAGAACAAGTATTATGTTTTAGGAAATTGCATATATCGGTTTGTTCTACAGATGAAATTTCTACATGGTATCAGAGCACGGGTGATCAAACAAGAATAATATAATGAGAGGAGATTTCAAAGTTTTGAGTTTTGGGCCGAGAGTTTGCAGAGCAGAGCTGAATTTTTTTTTACAAAATTTTTAGAAATAAATAGCAGATTTGGATTCCTTGCGGAAAAATACCCAAAATAATAATAAAAAAAATCGGCTGAATCGGAGTTCGGATGAGCGAGATATCGATGATTTAAAATCAGCGCTTTTTTTAGAAAATTTCGTGACGGCATGAAAGTGGAAATAGATTGGTGTGCTAGCCAAGAACCTGTATGCACTTGAGGTACAAGATGCATGCAAAGCCTTGAGGAGCAAGACAAAGGTTAGATACTTGGTGGTTGAGAGGGAGAGTAAATTACCTCTTAGCATGCAGAGCCAGAAGAAGTCTCAGACAATTGTGGAGGAGCCACGATTGGTGCAGCAACTTTAAGAGGTTGTGGACCAGCCACAACAAAGGAAGCTGAGAGGAGATTGAGTAGAGACATCTACTCATGCAGAGACCTCCAACGGGGGGAAACTTCGAGCCAAGTGGGCAAAGGGATCACATGCAAGCATACCTCTAGGTAGGAGGTGGGGCGATGTGGAGTGATTGTCCCAAGGAGGAGGGTCGTGATCCTTGAGGTACCCAACCTCATGGATGAGACCTTGCTACAGGAGCCCCGATGTGGAGTAGCAGGAACTGACTGATTGGGTAGAGACAGATGTGGATGGAGCCGCAAAGAAAGCAACAATGCAGGGAATCCCAGGACAACGCATAGCTAGCAGGCTATAGCAATGCGAGAGGCATAAGTGTATTGCACAGTGCTAGGTGGCACAAAGAGGTGTGCAATGGTGCGAAATGCATGGAGATGTTGCAGTAGCGCAGATGTCAGAGAGGGAGCACTTGTCAGCAGCAGGTAGAGATTCAGCATCTGAGTATGTTCCTAGCCCAACAGAGTGGTCAGTTGGGAGTGTTTTTGTTCCAAGTATTGTTGGAGCAAGTGGACCGGGTAGATGTGTTGCGTGCAGAACATTCTAGAGTTACAAGATCGGGCTTGAGAGAAAGCCTTTCTTGTTGAGAGGGAGTGTTGAAAATTGTGCAACAAGAAATGCTAAATTTAGAATGTGCTAAAAATAGACCTGCTAAAAATAGCATGTCTAAAAATAGTAGTTTGGCTAGTAAGGTCATTGGCCACAGTGGGTGAGAGATGAAACTGCTAAAAATAGAAAGTTCTAAAAATATCATCTCTGGGTCCCTTCCTATTTATAACAGTCCCTAGTCTATCTATAGGAAGTAAAATTAATTTTGGTCTTAACATCAATTTGAAATATTAATTAATTAATTCATTTGAATTAATTAATTAAGGAAATTCGAATTTGAAGTCTTTGTGAGCATGCAAATGAGTTTCCTCCACTGCTTGAGGGAATAAGCATGAGTTCTATAATGAGCGAATCAGTTGACTTAGTTCTTACTGGTCAAGTCTAGTTAGATTATTTTAACAAGTTGTTAAAATAATAAAATATAGTTTGTTAATGCTTGCATGCATGTGACAACTATTATTTTAGATAACTGAGAATTCACTCATGCATAACTGTTGCATGTCAGTTCTATCAAAGACCCAGTTGAGATCAGATGTGGGACAATGTACTATCAGATGCTTGGATATTTCTAGTAAGTATTCCTTGCATGGAGAAGGATCTATTATAGGAGATTGGAGGACTTGTGGCCTATATATTGAGGCCTAGGTAGTCCTTGATTTTTTATCCTCTAATTGAAGATCATCAGGATCTTCATAGTTCATTGAGAACTGAATAGCTTGAGAGCTAATTCTTCTTGTACTGTGAAAATGATTTCCACTTGATTGATAATACATGGTTGGGGTTTTATGCTGGTGCTTTCCCCTAGATATATCTTGTGTTATGTGTGATTAATTCTCTTGACCAGTTATGCATGTTTCTACTTGATGTTGCTCATGATTTCGATTATGCTTCCGCTTAATGTTTTGTAGAAGTAGAACAAGTATTATGTTTTAGGACATTGCATATATCGGTTTGTTCTACAGGTGAATTTTCTACATGGTATCAAAGCTAGCTGATTTGTAGAAAAATTCTACATGGTATCAGAGCATAGGTGATCAAGCAAGAACAATGTACTAGCAGGAGGAATTCAAAGTTTCTTATTCTTGATATATATCTCAAGTTCTTATCACATCTATTTCGTCGATGGCATTCAATGGTTTGAGGCTTGAGTATGCCCTTGATGGTAGCTCAAACTATATAGCTTGGAAGGATAGCATGGAGGCAGTTTTGGTAGATAATGGTCTCAAGGATTTCATTGATCAAGAAGTCCCTAAGCCTACTGACAAGACTGAGTTGGTGGAATGGGGTAAGTGTTTGGCTAGATCTAGGAGAATTCTCTTGGAGGGTGTTCGAGATCACATAGTCTCAAGCCTCCATGGGAAGGAGTCTTCGTTTGCGATGTGGAAAACATTGAAAGATTTATATCAAAATAGTAGTGATCAAAGGAAGTTGGCACTGAAGGACAAGCTTCGAAAGATCAAGTGTGAGAAGGGTGACTCTATTTCTACATTCTTGAACAAGCTCACCACTTGCAGAGATGAGCTTGCAAGCGTAGGGGTCACTACAGCTGATGAGGATATGGTGAGTCTAGCACTCCTTGGCCTTCTTAAGAGTTGGCATAGCTACTAGGACTTAGTGAATGGAAGGGACAAACTACCAAATTGGGAACGAATATGGTCAAATTTGATGCAGGAGTAGATAAGACGGAGCACTAGGGATGGAGCTTCTTCATCAAAACATGATGATGAAGAGAACTTGGCTTTAGCTTCTAAAGCTAAGAAAGGGAAAGGGAAGGCATCCCATTCCAAGTCTTATCAAGGAGGGAAGAATTTTGACAAGTCAAAGGTGAGATGCTTTCATTGTCATGAGTTGGGTCATTATGCTAATAATTGCCCAAAGAGGAAGTCCAAGAAGAAAGGTTCCTCCAAGGAATATGACGGTGATGCACTAGGTTCACAGTTTGAGATGGATTTTTCGCTTATTGCATGCATGGTTTCACCCAGCATGGGATGTGTTTGGTATTTGGACAGTGGAGCTTCTTTCCACATGTTAGGTGATGAGAATCTTTTCAACACTTTGGAGGAGAAGGATCTCCAGATACGGATCGAGATGGACGATGACGGAAAGTACTGTGTCTCGAGTAGAGGTACGGTTATGTTTCAGAGGGAGCATGGTTTTCCCCTCACTCTTTCCAATGTTATGTATGTACCAGGGCTGAAAAAGAATGTTGTCTCTATTGCTATACTTGAGGATAAAGGCGATGATGTATTCTTTAGTTTGGGAAAGGTTTTCCTAAGGCATATTGGCACTCGACATAACAAACAGATTGGGATTCGAATTAAGAATATCTAGAAGTTATAGGTAGAATATTGTGCTGCTCTCAGTTCCAAGGTAGAAGTGGTGCATGGCCAAGATACTAGCAAGTTATGGCATAGGAGACTGGGCCACTTGCATCATGGGGCCTTGAAGATCATGCAAAAATTTTCTACCGGATTACCCAAGTGCAAACTAGAGAAGACAAGCACATGTAAAGGTTGTACTTTGGGTAAGTATGCGAAGGCTTCCTTTCATGATCGGGATGGTAGAGCAGGAGTAGTTCTGGATTGAGTTCATTTAGATGTATGTGGGCCCTTCTCTACAGCCTCCACCACGAAGCAAAGGTACTTCGTTATTTTTATAGACAATTTTTCTCGTAGATGTTGGATCTACTTCATGCAAAAGAAGGATCAAACCTTCTTGAAGTTTTGTGAGTTCAAAGCTTGTCAATGAAAGAATCAGGGAGGAAGATAAATTCCTTGCAGAGTGATTACGGTGGAGGGTATGTTTCCCAATAGTTTAAAGACTTAAGGAATTAAATGGGAACTCGCGGCACCTCATAAACCACAACAGAATGGGGTGGCCGAAAGGAAGAATAGATCTATTGTGGGAGTAGCTCGAGCGATGCTGCATGACCAAAGCCTACCACTTCATCTGTGGACTGAGGCATGCAATACAATAGTGTATCTTCAGAACAAAAGTCCTCATCGTATTTTGGGGATGAAGACACCTATAGAGGCTTTTTCAGGGAAGCGGCCAGATGTAAGTCACTTCTGTATCTTTGGATCACTAGTTTACTGTCATGTGACTAAAGATTCTCAGAAGAAGCTAGACCCAACAGCTGAGTTGGGAATACTTGTGGGGTATATAGATACACCTCACAACTATCAGGTGTTTGTGCCTGCCAGTCAGAGGACAATAGTGCGCAAGGATCTGAAGTTTGATGAGCAGCGAGCCATGCGAGAGTCACTTGAGAGGGAGCTCAAGTTGCATGGTGATGATGAGGAACTATTAGTTCCTAAGGAGGAGGAGCCCTCTGATAATGCAGAGCAGCCGCATGTAGAGATTCCAGTGGTGGAGATCACCACTACTGGAGAGTCTTCTAGAGAGGGGCGGAAATTCTCTCGGGAAGCTGACAGATTGATGCAGGATGCGAGAGAGAATGTGGGGCAACCATCCTCGCATCACAAACAGAGGAGATCTCCCAATAGATACACTGGCTACATGGCCCTGGTTGGGGAGTGTGTAGCGATTGAGGCTTCTTCTTTTGAGGAGGCAATGCAGTAGCCAGTTTGGATGGATGTGATGGTAGAGGAGTATGATTCTATCATGAGGAATAGTGTATGGGGTGTTGTTCCTAGATCGGGGGACAAGTCAGTGGTTACTTCCCGATGGCTTTACAAGGTAAATCATGCAGCTGATGGTAGTATTGAGAAACATAAGCAAGATTTGTTGCCCGTGGTTTCTCACAGGTTGAGGGGATTGACTATGATGAGACCTTTGCTCCTGTTGCAAGGTACTCATCGATCAGATCGATTCTAGCACTATCAGCACAGATGGGTTGGAAGATCCATTAGATGGATGTGAATACAACTTTCCTCAATGGGGAGATTGAGGAAGAGGTATACATTGAGCAGCTCGAAGGATTTGAGACCTTCGATCATGAGTCACATGTGTGTTGGCTCAAGTGAGCATTGTATGGGCTGAAGCAAGCACCCCATGCTTGGTATACCACGATCGACAACTATTTCATTGGGTTGGTCTTCACCAAGAGTGAAGCGAATGCGAACCTCTACCACATCATTATAGATGGTAAGCTATTGATTATTGTACTTTATGTCAATGATCTGATTTTGGCAGGTGATGATGATTTGATCAAGTCTTGCAAGAAGGATCTTGCAAGAGAGTTTGAGATGAAGGACATGGGCCTCATGCACTACTTTCTAGGCATGGAGGTGTGTCAGAGAGATGGGGAAGTATTTGTTTCTCAAGGCAAGTATTCCAATGAGATACTGAGGCGCTTCCACATGGATATGTGCAAGCCCATGGAGACTCCTCTAGCAGGTAACTGGAGGAAGGAAGATGCTACTTCAAGTGAGGTAGTAGCTGCTACAATTTATCGGCAACTTGTGGGTTAACTCATGTATCTAGTGAACACACAACCAGATTTATGCTTTATAGTGAACTAGCTGAGTCAAGCTATGGTTCAGCCAACCAAGTTATTTTGGAAGGCAGCAAAGCATGTGCTAAGATATCTCAGAGGCACTACACAGTATGGATTATGTTACAAGCAGACAGAGGGAGTGAAGCTCCAAGGCTTCACAAATGCAGATTGGGCAGGTAGTCCATCAGAAAGGAAGAGCACTTCTGGAGGGATCTTCAACCTTGGGTCAATTGTAGTTTCTTAGTATAGCCAGAAATAGAGATCAGTTGCACTTAGCTTAGCGGAGACAGAGTACATGGCAGCAAGTCAGGCTGCATGTGAGGCCATCTGGATGTGGAAGATCCTAGTGGGATTGTTTGGTCAGATGATGGATCTGATGGTGATATATTGTGATAATCAGAGTTGCATTAAACTCTCTGAGAATCCAGTGTTTGATGATAGGTCCAAGCATATAGATATCCGCTATCATCATCTACGAGATTGTGAGGTCAAGAGGATCTTGATGTTGCAGTATATTTCGACCGAGGAACAGGATGCAGATATTTTGACAAAGGCATTGTCAAAGGGTAAGTTTGAGTTCCATAGAGACAGGATCAGGGTTGCTGATAATCCTTTTCTTATTGAGAGGGAGTGTTGAAAAGTGTGCAACAAGAAATGCTAAATTTAGAATGTGCTAAAAATAGACCTACTAAAAATTAGCATGTATAAAAATAGCAGTTTGGCCAGTGAGGTCATTGGCCACATTGGGTGAGAGGTGAAACTGCTAAAAATAGAAAGTTCTAAAAGTAGCATTTTTGGGTCCCTTCCTATTTATAGCAGTCCCTAGTCTATCTATAGGAAGTAAAATTAATTTTGGTCTTAACAACAGTTTAAGATATTAAGTAATTAATCTCCATGAGTTAATTAATTATGGAAAATTAAACTTGGTCTTTGTGAGATCATGCAATTATTTTCTCCCTTGATTAAAGGAGGTAAGGTTAAGTTCTATAATGAGAGAATCAGTTCACTTAGTTATAACTAGTCAAGTCCAGTTAGATTATTTTAACAAGTTGTTGAAATAATAAAATATAGTTTGTTAATGCTTGCATGCATGTGACAAATATTATTTTAGATAACTGAGGATAAACTCTCAAAATGTGAATTTGGCAAAACATCTTTGAATTATTTGCGTCACATGGTAGGGGGTGGTGAATTGAAGATAGATCCCTCTAAGGTTGCAGTCATTGTCAACTGGCCTAAACACAAATCTGCTACAGAAGTTAGAAGCTTCCTATGAGAAGCACAATATTAGAGAAAGTTTATTTGTAACTTTTCCTTAATTGCAAATCCCTTACATGCTTTAACAGGATTGAACAAGGTGTTTTAGTGGGGAGGAAAACAGCAGAAAGCCTTTGACATCTTGAAAGAAAATATTAGTACAAAACTAGTACTAGCACTGCTTAATCCTCAAAGATCATTTGAGATCGAAACGAATGCCAGTGACTATGCCATGGGAGCAGTGTTGATGCAACACAGTAAACCCATATGTTATCATTCTGAGACATTTAATTCTGTAGTAGTTAATTATCCCACATATGATAAAGAATTGTATGCACTAGTACAGAGTGTGAAAAAGTGGAAACATTACTTGATGGGCAAAGAGACAATTATACACACTAATCATCAACCACTTCAATATTTACACTCCCAAACTAAGTTGCAGCAATCAAGACACTATAGGTGGATGGGTTTTCTACAACAATTTCATCTTGTCATCAGATATAAAAAGGGCCTACACAATAAAGTTGCAGACATGTTGTCCAGACCAATCATAAATGCATATACTATACTTAAGCATAATTTAGTATTGCATGAAAGCTACATTGAAAAATATGCTCAAGGTAAAGATTTTAAATATATATATGCAACTTTAAGTCAAGGAAAACAAGTAGGCGAATTGGATTATCATGTTAAGGACCAGCTCTTGTATCATTTTGGGAAGTTATGCATTCCACAAACTGAAAGATATCGGGTCACTTTGGTGTAAGTAAAATAGTTGCACAGCTGCAAAGATTTTGTTATTGGCCAAAAATGAATGAGACAGTTTCTAGATATGTAAGAGGGTGTACCATGTGTGCTATAAGCAAGCCCAACAATATAAAACTAGGCTTGTACGCTCCACTACCAGTTCCTTCTCATCCTTGGGAAAGTGTTTCCATGGACTTTGTTGGAGGACTGCCTAGATCTAGAAAAGGTCGTGACTATCTATATGTTGTTGTGGATAGGTTCAAAAAAATGTGTATTTTAATACCTTGGAACAAACATATTACAACTGAACAAACTGAAAAGTTGTTCTTTCATCATGTATGGGTTCATTTTGGATTACCCACTTCCATTATATCTAATCGAGATACTTGATTTGTTGGGAAATTTTGGTCGAGTTTGTGGCAATTGATGGACACCAGACTGAAAAAGAGCACAACTTTTCTTTCGCAAACAGATGGCCAAACAGAAGTGGTCAAAAGGACAATGATCCAGTTACTCAGAGGCTACTGTAGCAAGCATCCCAAGCTTTGGGATGAACATTTATTTTATGTGCACCATGCTTACAACCAAGCTAAACATTCTTCTACACAGAGATCTCCTTTTGAGCCTGTTTTTGTTTCACACTAAGGTCTCCCCTGGATTTTGTCTTTGGTAAAGACATAGCAGTTGATGGACACAATGACGTGGACAAGGCAACCAAGTTCATTGAACAAATCTAAGAGATTCACCAGGTAGTACAGGAACAACTAGAAAAGAGCCAAGCCAAGTACAAGGCAAGACATGACAAGCATCGAATGGAGCATAGTTTCCAAGTTGGTGATCAAGTGTGGCTGTATATTAGCAAAGACAAAATGCAAGGTGAAGTTAAGAAGCTGAAGCCAATAAGGTATGAACCTTTCAAAATACTTGAGCAAATTGGTGAGAATGCTTTTCACCTTGATTTATCAGCTTACATGCACATCTACTGAGTTATTAATGTAGACAGCTTGAGACTATTTGAACCTTCATTAATTGAAGATCCCAAAGAGCAAAGTCAGTTTCCTTTTATTGATGATTTGATGCCTAAATATCTTAACGAGTTGCAGGAAGATACAGTTCTGGACAAGAAGGTGAAAAACACGCGCAGAGGAGATGTTGAGTACCTCAATATTGGACTCAAAGGTTCAATACCAAGTAGTGAGAAATGAATAGAAATTGGGCAAGCGAGGAATCTATACCCTCACTTGATTGATGCTTAAAAAGAAACTTTTGGTGGTCCAAAAGCTTTTTCAGTGGGAAGGTCGTGATCTGAATTGGATCCTGAACACTCTCTAAGTTTCCATAAACTCTTTCAAATTATGCCAAAAGATTCAAGTCTTAGAAAGATCAAACTATTAGAAGGAATCCTCGTGACAGTTGCAATTTGTGATCAGCGTGGAGCAACGAGGACCCTCGGTTGAGCGTGCAGACCGTTGGCCCATGGTAACGCGCGCTGTCGCAAATTAGCAAAACCAGAGGCTAATTCAAGAAACAAGGGTAGTTTCTGATACGCAATTAGCTCTAATCACGTATCGTAGGGCGTCCCCCTCAGTGAAGGAAAGCCCTGAAGCACCCAGACCCGAAATGACTCTGAAGTGCAGAAAAGAAATTCATTTGGTTCCATAGAGCGGGATTCCACAAAACCGGAAGGATATCGGAAGGTTTCAAGGCAGTAAGTAGTTTTAGCTGAGTCCCGCTCGATGCCACACATTGAGTGACATGCGTTCGGTGGAAGAGAGAGAAAACCGCTCATATTGGACGGGTAAATGTCATGTTATGTACTTGCCTGATATGAACGACGACTGTAGGATTTGGGGGACCCAGATCAATGGAGGAGGCACATCCTGATACATGACCAGATTTGACAAGGTTGTTGAACTGGTAAATCCCCTCTGCGGACAGAGGCGATCCCACTAGCCCAACACGGGTCTAGCAACAATCACACCACGCTACACGCAGGTTCCTAATTGCATAAATCAGAGATCGATCATGATGATCTACCTGGAATCCAACGCTAGTAGTTGAAGAAGAAACGCTGCTCCCGTCCCTTTGCTTTGGCTGGTCACAATCCTCATGCTCCACGTAAACGGACACCTCCACACGCAAAGAACGATACAAACACAAGCGTAAAATCCAGTATATGCAATTATATATCGGTCAGAAAAGATACAAATCAAATACCATTGAAAGACACATGAGTGGAACCATAATGATAGTCATTCATTAAACAATAAAAACAGAGAAAGATTACAACCAAAGGGTTCTGACGTTGAACCTCCTCTGACTGGGCAAGCAGCTAAATACGCCTT
>APFE030524911.1:23116-60159 GCA_000404065.3 Pinus taeda
TGCAAACCATGGTGTTTTTACTGTTATGGCAAACAGATGTTCGTCTGGAAAGTTGTCTACAACCGGATTTGGGTCGTTCGGTGATTTTATGCAGGAAAGAAAGTCAGCCACTTGATTTTCCTTGCCTGGCTGGTCTTGTATTGTGATATTAAATTCTTGCAATAACAGTAACCATCTTGTTATTTTTCCATTGGTGATGGGTTTATTCATCAAGTATTTGATTGCTGAATGATTTGTATGAATGAAAACTTGATATCCTGTTATATAGTGCCTGAATTTGTTTACTGCATGTATAACGGCTAACATTTCTTTCTCTGTGACTGTGTAGTTCAATTCTACAGGGGTTAGATTCTTGCTTATAAAGTATATTGCATAATTGAACAAGTTCTCTTTCTGCCCAAGAGAGGCACCTATCGCAGTATCTGATGCATCAGTGGAAATATGAAATGGAAAAGACCAGTTTGGCCCACGGAGAATGGGTGCCACTGACAATTTTTCTTTTAAGATTTGAAATGCATTTTGACAACTATTTGTCCATTGAAATTCAACATCTCTTGCTAATAGTTTGAACAAAGGTTGGGCTATTTTACTAAAGTTTTCAATGAATCGTCTATAGTAGCATGCATAGCCCAAAAAAATTCTTACCTCTTTTTATGTTGTAGGTGGCATCAGGTTTACTAGGACTTGGATTTTTGTTGGATCCACCTTTATTCCTGAAGCGGAAATATGGTGTCCCAGAACTATACCTTCTGTCAACATCATATAGCATTTTTCGTTGCTCAATGACATTTGTTTCTATACATCTTTTCAGGACTTTCTCAAGATTATTGAGGCAATCATTATACGTGTTTCCATAAACTGTGAAGTCATCCATATAAACCTCTACACATTCATGGACTAGATCAGCAAATATTGCAAGCACTGCTCTTTGGAAAGTTGCAGGTGCATTACATAAACCAAATGGCAAAACATTATATGCATGGGTTCCCCATGGGCAAGTAAATGTCGTCTTGTCTTGGTCTTCTGTTGCTATTCTAATCTGGTTGTATCCACTAAACCCATCCAAGAAAGAGAAAAATTTCTTTCCAGCTAATGATTTTAACACATGGTCAATGAATGGTAGAGGAAAATGATCTTTTAATGTAGCTTTGTTTAATTCTCGATAGTCTACACATACCCTCCATTTTCCATTTTTCTTTGGTATGATTACCAATGGAGAAACCCATTGACTATCTGAAATAGGATAGATGAATCCAACATTTAACAGTTTTTGCAGTTCCTCCTTCACTATTTCTTTCATCATGGGATTCATTCTTCTTTGAGGTTTCCTTACAGGTTTGATTTGATCATCTGTATAGATGTGGTGGGTACATGTGATGGGATGGATTCCTTGCATGTCAGTATAATCCCAAGCAAAAGCTTTTGAGTATTTTTGTAATAATGCAATTACCTCTTGTTCTTGTGTTGATTGCAATTGGTTTCCAATGTTTAAACGTTTTCCAGGATATACCTCAATTTTTTTTATTGTTGGATTGGAGATTGTGTTTACAGTAAAGATGTTTATAAAATAATTTCGCAAAGTTTGAACAGTACAAGTTTCCTGAAAACATTGATTCAAAAGTTCACTTGCAGCTTCATATTGGGCTTCTCTAAGCTGCTCTGAAATACTTGGTTCCGAAATGAAAAGGTCCATTAATTCTTCATTCTCTTCTTCTTCTCTAAAGTCAAAGAATTGATTTATACTTAAAATTGATTTAGTTTGCTGTTTTTCTTGAGTTTCAAGTACTGATTCTAAAGAAGTTGATTGTGCAGGTGAATAAAGAGCAATGTGTTTCCTTTCATCTCCATGTGAAATAATCATGCTTCCTGATCTGCATCCTATGAAGGCATCAGCGGTAGCTAACCATGGTCTGCCTAAGATTAGAGGATGTCCTCCCAAATTTGTTTTTGGTTGCAAAATAAGGAAGTCAACAGGATACTCCCATGAATCCAAAGAGACTATGATATCTTCTAATATCCCTTCCGGAACAACTTTAGATCTGTCTGCTAGTTCTAAAATTGTAGAAGTTGATCTAATGTTGTTTAAATGCAGAGTTTTCATTGTCTCCATTGTCATTACATTTATAGCTGCTCCCAAGTCTATTAATGTGTTTGGTACTGAGAAATTATTTATTGATATAGTGACCATAGGGATACCAGGATCAAGATATTTCTCTACAATAGTTTGTGTAGACATGAGGCTTGCTAGTTTACCAATGACTTGGATTGTAGTAGGATCCTTCTTCTTTTTCCCTGATTTCTTAATACACAATTCCTTTATTGTTTTAGCATATATTTTTATTTCTTTAATTGCCTTCAACAAAGGAATTTTTACATAAGCATTTTTTAACTCATCTAAAATATCAAATTCAGGAAGGGTTATTTCTTTTTGTTGTTCCACTAACCTTTCAGGATAAGGTGGTGTTTGAGTTGTAATTGTTTTTCCTTTCTAAATTTGTATTTCAATTTGTGATGTTTCAGATGATTCTCCTTGTTCAGTTGGTTCTTCTATGATTGGTGGAGAATCCTTTTTAAGCACCTTTCCAAACCTTAAATGGACATCATTTAGAGGAAGAATAGAATATGTTGGAAAATATGTTGCTTCCTCTACAGTGTAGGCAGACTTGTCCACTTTATTATTCGGATTTTCCACTGGTTGGGATGGTAATTGAGTTGGTCTGGGTTGGTTTGAGGGTAGCTGTAATGTGGTTGGGTCAACAATGGTGGTGGATTCTGCTGTTGAAATGGCATGGATGGTGGATATGCAAAATTTTGTTGCGGAAATGGCATGGATTGTGGATATTGCGGATATGGAAATGGTTGTTGGTATTGTTGCTGGTAGTGCTATTTATACTGTTGAGGTGGCTGGTTTCCATAACCATATCCTCTCCAACCTTGTGCAGGTTGTTGTGGATATTGTTGTGGAGGCCAAGCTTTCCATGGCATTAGAGGGGTCCAAATATTTTGAGGTGGATAGAGGTAATTTTGTTGAGGGAATTGTTGCAGATTTTGTTGAGGCATCCTAGGTTGCCATGGTCTTCGTGGTGCTACATAATAAAATCCTTCTATTCCTGGCACTTCTTCCATTGAGTTCATTTGTAACTCTTTCAATCTTAGACAGTTCTCTGTGGAATGATTTTCTGTACAAAGACCACATACTTGAATACTATCCAAAGGACATTCTCTCAAGGAATGTTTCTTCCTACATTTAGAACAAAAGATTGCTAGAGCTTGTTCTTGTTCTTCTTTCTTCTTGTTTGCCTTTAGAACATCCACTTGTGTTCCTAATGTACTTAAGAGGTTTGTTTTGAAGTTTTCCAATAAGCTTCCTATTTCAGCTCTTGTTATCCCTCCTGCAGCTGACTTTGCTGCCTTTGAACTTACTTCTCTTTTTCCAGTTTTAATCTTCCTCTAGAATATTTTTGACATAACTCAACAATTTCTTCGAGTGGTAGGTTTGAAATGTCTCCTTTACCCATTACATTCAAAATGTCAAGGTATTCATCCCTTACACCCTTGAGAAAGATTGTTCGAATGGTGTCCTGATTTAAAGAGTGTTGTTTAGATTTTTGTAGATTATATGCAAATCTTTCCAAATATTCCTCTAAACTTTCATCTTCTTGTTGTGTCATTCTGAAAACATCTTCCTTGGAATCTCTAAATCTACAATAAGCTTGATATTTTTTAAGGAAGACTGATCTCATCTCATCCAAAGAATTTATTGTTTGTTCTCCTAAACCCATGATCCATTTTAAAGCTGCTGCTTTTAATGTTGCAGGAAAAAGACGAAGTTAATGAATGTCATCAGTGTATCCATATGTTCTACATAGAATATTAAATTCAAACATAAAAGCATCAGGATCTTCCGTGGACATTCCATAAAAATTTGGCAATACAGAAGGTGGAATATTTTTCATTTTCATTTCTTCTCCTAATATTGCACTTGTGTCTACTATTGGAAAGCCAAAGGTAGCCTCTTGATCATTACCATCTTCTTGTGTTTTTCGATCATTTTCTATCTTCCTATCATTTTCTTGTTTTGCCTCCTCCTCTCTTTTTCTTCTCCATTCCCTTTGTTGTGTTTCATACTCAATTCGTTGTTCAGGAGTGAAGATAACAGATCCATGTCCTTCCGCCATTGATTTAGTTGTTTCAATTTTAGGTGAAGATTCAGGTTGTTCAAAGACTGGTTGATTTATAGATGGAAAGACAGGTGGTTTTCCTTTGATAATTTCCTTTTGTTTTCCTGAAGTTGATGGTTGTTTTTGTTTTTCTTCCCAAGCTAACAAAGTTTGCCTCTCAATCAAAGTTAACCTCTGTCCAGTTCTTTGTTTTTCTGCCAATTCCTCAATTATTTGATTACCAGTAACTGGGGTGTTTGATGGTCCTATCTCTATTTGTGGGGGGTTTTTAATAAATCTACCTTGAGGATCTCTATATCTAGGCATAAAAAAACATAATTAAAAATAAAAGGATGTAACTAATGTTTTTGTTTGATTTGGACTTTATCTTTCTATTGACTATGCCGATATTTGCCTCCCCGGCAACGACGCCAAAATGTTGAGCTAATTTGTTTACCTAAATTAACACAATTATTTCTTATCAATCCGGGTTGTTTATGCTTTGAGGAAAGTTCACTATATGTGAAGATCAGATGTAATTAAACCTTGAAAGATAAGTTATTCAAAAGCTTAAAGAAATACATCCTACAACTCTAATTCAATTAGTTTAAAGCAGAGGAAAAATATTGAAATGGTTCTTGACTCAAGAAGTCCACCTTTGCCGCAACTAACACTTAATGAATCAGAGATTAAAACCAAGAACTTAAGATGGATAAATTGTGAATAAAAGAAGTTCTTAACTTAAGACACACATAAGGTATTTCATCATAATTCATTCATCTCAATACTAAAATCACAATAAGAAACTACTTGCATGTAAATAAAATAAACTAGTCTTAATTCACCATTTTAGTAGAATGAATGCTCAACTTGAACACTTGTTTTTCTCCAACTTAATAAAGTGATGAATAAGATAAGAACTAATGCAATCAATCACCATGCATGAACGATAAAACAATCTGAAATAAAGCTTTGAAAACCCAGTTCTACAATAAACAGATTACAAGAAATAAAACTAGTTAACAAGGAAGTCTACTTAGCTTGGAGTGGGGGCCCTCCACCCTTGCCTTGCACACTTGAGAAAGTGATATCAGAAGCTCAAATCAATCACACATCCATAGCATGGAGCAGAAAAATAATAATAGCACAAGTCTTCAAATTAACTCCTCAATCCAAAAGTGTCACAGCATAAAAGTATAATAAGTCAATACATAAGCCATCAAAGTTGTGGCTCTTAAATAAGAAGTCTCATGAAACAAACTGATCTATATTCACTCTAACAAACCCATCTACTATAATCCATCTATCCCAGTCAAATTCACTACTGTCATCCCAAGAAATATGACCAATCCCATAGAATCTCAAAACTGCCCTATTTCTATGGGATTTCTGAATGACTAGTCATGATTGACTAGCACCAAATGGGCCTAATAAAGCTTGTTCTGTTCGAACTAAGCATAGCTGGCTTAGTCCTAGTTCCCAAGCTTTCCATTCATGCATTCAATTCATGCCTAAGTGTCCTGCAACCACATCAACCATAGATCTATTACGGCAATTTCTGAATCTGCCAAATTTGCACTTAAAATCAAACTTTCATAAAAACTTTAGAAATTGACAAATTAAAATTAAATACCTGAATAGGTATCAAATAGACATCAAAATGGAATGAATGAAGTGAAAATGGATGATAAATAGATGGATTAGTAATTTTCTTAGAGCAAAATAAGACCAAAACTAAGGCCCAATAGATACTCTAAAATTGATCAATTTTGTAGATGTCAATTTCTTATTTTTGTGACTGCACCCGATTCCAATATGATTTTTCCTTCCTCATCAAGTTCTGGAAATGTTGTTTGAATTGGGATCTTCTCACCTATAACCTTGTTTAAGCATGAAACATGGAAGACTAGGTGCACTTGGGAAGATGCAAGAAGCTCCACTTTATATACCATAGTACCAATCTTTTGCATCACCTTGTAAGTATCATAGTACTTTGGTGATAATTTATTATCCTTATTAGCTTGCTTGAGGGACATTTGTTTGTATGGTTGTATTTGTAAAAATACCCAGTCGCCTATATCAAAACTTCTTTCACTGCGATGTTGGTATGCTTGTTGTTTCATTCGATTTTGCGTGAAAGTGAGGTTATCCTTTTTATTCTTGATATGTCCTTCTGTATTGAGAGTTTGAGGAGTGGTAATTCCTACCAATGCATTACAAGATATGGTTGGATTCATTTCTTCTTTCTCTAGGGTTGGTTCTTAGTGTATATCCTCTTATTTTTAATTTTCTTGATCATTTTCTTCCTCCTCTTCACAATCAATGTAAAATAATTTCTTCTCACCACACTTATGACCTTAGTGTATTTGCTAACACAAATATAACAAAGGTCGTTTTCTCATTTTTCTTCCAATTGTTGTGGTGTTAACCTTGTATCTTGTGGAAGGCTAGGAGCAACAATGCTTCCATCTTTATAATTTTGAGCAGTAGGATTTCTTGTTTCCATAATTTTTCTTTACAGCCTGAATGCCTTCTCCAATGAATCAGGTTCCCAAAGGCCAAACTCATGTTGAATGTTATCCTTTAAATTCCCTATGAAGGCGTCAATATTATGCTTCTCTAGAATATCATTTATCCTTATATTCAATTTTTTGCAATCCTCGACATGCTCTTCCATTGAACCCTTTTGTTTGAGATTTATCAATTGGCTAAAGAAGGTGTTGCTCTTTGTATCCTCATAATGTGCTATCATTTCGTCCGTGAAAATTGACCAAATGACAAGTGGTTTACAAGAACAAATACCTTTATACCATAAAAATTGATTCGGTTCTAAATAAAAAGATGCAATACGTACCTTTTGTAATAGCTGCACATCATGTAGATAATATCCATGTTATGGGATCCTTGCCATCAAACTTCCCCATATCGATCTTTGGAATATGGTGGGTCTTCAATCCAATGTTAGATTCTATGAAATCATGATTAACATTTATTTTTTTCTCATCATGAGTTTCCTCTACTACCTTTTCGTCATTAGGAGGTCTTTCTTGTAGCATCTTTGTCCCACCTTCCTTCAAACCTTCCATGTATTTCTTCAAATCTGCTTCCATGGCACATATAAAACTATTTATCTTAGCTCCAATCACATTCTTCAAATCATCCATCCAATTTTTCTTTCTATTTGTTTCTATTTTCTTGATTCGAATCATTATTTTTCTTTCTTTTAGAATCTCACTCTTGAATCTATTGTATCTCTGAAATTTCAGATCTCCAAAGTCTGAAATTGTGATCTACAGTAGCCCTCTGTGTTCTCTTTCCAATTCCACCATTCTGGTCAATATTGGATTCTTCAATAAAGAGTTATGCCAAATCTCCTATGATGACCTCATTATAGACTAGTTCAGGAGAGAAAATTTGTACGACCTGCCATGTGTCACTGTTTCAATCTTTAGAACTAAAAACACGATACAAAAATGTATAGTACATCCTCTTTCTGTAACTTCTTATGAAATTTCAATCTGATTCTCAGAGAGAACGTTATGATGATTTTTCCAAGGTCACATGTTTGGAATGCAATTCGGGAATCTTCAAAAACCCTAAATGTCTTGGATCGTATCTCCAAAACTATAGCAAAACAATATCTGAAATTCGGATTTGAGATTCAAAAAGATCTTGGCTCAAATGGGTTTTTGTTTTAGTTTCTGAAACGTCGCAAAAAAAAAAAGTTATTTCAAAAATTCCACGATGACCTGTTGGAGCAGTGAAACCCTAGAGTCCAAAGCTCTAACACCAAATGTTATGAAACCAACTCACAAAAAGATAGAAAAATTCTTGGATGATACAAATTAAAAGACCTACTTTCTATATATAGGAGGCTAAGGGGTCTCAATACAATCAGAGCCTACATAAAAATCATATTGTAGGGACACAACAATAACAATAGTGGGCTTCTATGGGGCATAATAAGAACAATATGGGGACTATATGGGCACAATAATACAATAAGGGGGTTGCATTAATAACAATAAGGGGTTACACTAGCAGTATAGGGACCTAACATTTGTATTTAGGAATGATTTATAACAATTTTTATGTCATGATCAGCAGGAGAATCATGAGGTTCTCATGACTGATCTAGTCCTGATTTTGGGTATGTAATAACTATAAGAGAAACTCAATCTCTCATGTATGGGGATGACATAGAGAGCATTGTTATTTTGATCTTGTAACTTTTAATGATTTTTAATATTAAATACATTGTTGTGATGCTATTATTGTTTCTCATTTGATTCTTTAACTAATCCATTGTTCATTCTTGTGCCCTGTTAGGGAGGAAGGGCCCTCCTCTTTAGCAGGGACTGCAGCGGTAGAAGTAGATGTATATTATTGTTTTCTTTATTGTTTATATGGTTTTCTGTTGTTGTTGTATATATTGTAGAATATATTTGTTGCAGTTCCAAAATTATGTTATGTTGTTACACTGGTTTGATTAAGCAGTATGGTAGTTGACCAGCTGGTGTAGTTATTAGTTCAATTTGTGGTGCACTCTTGCTCTGTTAATTGTGAAGTTTGATTTCATTTTTGTAAAGTGTTTTAATTTCTACATCAATGATTTAATTTCTGCCATTAATTCAACAACATTCTTTAGTGTTTTTCAATTTTCATTCTTGGTTGTAGTGTATCGGCACAAAAAGTGCAAACTCCATTGAAACAGCAAGACCTACCATGGGTTGAAAATTAAATGGTTGCAATCTTGATCAATTAGGATTGATTGAAAAAACACTACAATGCTCTTTCTATCATCGACACTTCCTGCCCAGTCATTGTCTCATTTGTAACCAACCAACCTAAAATCATTTGTACCACTATATACAATAGCATACTATTTTTTCCCATTGACATGCCTTATAATCATTTTCGCTACTTGCTAATGTGTCTCCTTGGGTGTCTCCATGAACCTCGACACCAAACTCACTTCATACATTATATCCAGCCTAGTGGCGGCCAAATACAACAAGATGCCCACCATAATTTTCTATAATATCATATTGATATTGTTGTTGCAATCTTATTTGCTCAACTTCAACCCATGACAGTTGGATTTGGCGCTTGTTTTGAATATTAAACCTCTCCAAAATGTCTGCTACATAATTTTCTTAAGAAATAAAAATGTCTTTTTCTGTTTGCTTTACTTCTAAGCCAAAAAATATCTTAACAACCCCAAGTCAATCATTTCAAACTCAGTCTTCATGAATTCTTTGAAATCAACGATGAGGAAATCATCACAGCCTGTAAAAATCAAATCATCTACATATAAAACAACAATAAGAAGCTTATCATCACTCTCTTTGATGTAGAGAGTAAGCTCTCCATCACATTTGTCAAAGCCATTGTCCAACAAGTAAGCATATATCCTGCTATACCATGCATGCGATGTTTGTTTCAGCCCATAAAGATCTTTCCTCAACCTATACACCTTGTCTTCTTGGCTTTCTACCTCAAAACTAGGTGGTTGTCCAACATAAACTTCCTCTTTCAGCACTTCATTCAAGAATGTTGATTTTACGTCCATTTGAATCACTTTCCATCTATGTTGTGCTGCAATTGACATGATTGTACGTGTTGCCTCCATCCTCGCGAATGGTGCAAATGTCTCTGCATAATCTCTTCCATGTTGTTTGTATCCTTTCACAAATAGCCTCACTTTATGCCTTTCAATCTTCCCCTCAATGTTGTTCTTGGTCTTATAGACCCACTTCACTCCAGTGACTTATTTTCCTTGCGGAAGGTTCACTAACCCCCATGTGTCATTCCTTTCTATTGCTTTTATTTCTTCCTCCTTTGACGCAACCCATTTTTCTTCTTTGACTGCATCCTCAAAATGGATTGGGTCATCTACATGACAAAACAATGCAAATAAGGAATTCATACCAGCATTACTATCAAATTCATCTTGCTCATAAATTTCATTTAAATTTCTGAATTTTGGTCTTCTTATGCTTGCAGAAGATGGGCTTGACATGTCACTTGGTGTTGCGTTTTGTAGAGTGCTTGGAGAAGCACTTTCTTGACTGCCCTACGCTGTTCTATTATTTGTTGATGGTGATACTTGTTGCTTTCTTTATTTCGATTGAATAGGAGTAAAGGGAGTCACTGTTGAGGAATTGCTTGCTATTATCAATCCCTCTTTGTCCTCATGTGGTATACATGCTTTCACATTGATTGTGTTCTTTAAACTTCCATCCCATGCTTCCTCTTCTATGAACTACACATCTCCGTCGATTATGGCCTTCTTGGTTGATGGATTGTAGAGCTTGTATGCCTTGGATTCATCATTATATCCAACAAATATACATTTCTCCCTCTTTCTGTCCAAGTTCTTCCTCAACTCATCTGGGACATGTGCATACACCACACATCCAAACACTCTCATGTGAGTGATACTATTATTTCTTCCACTCCATGCCTCTTCAAGAACTACATTCCTAACACTTTTGGTTGGACACCTATTCATGCTTATGATGCACAAATAACAACTTCAGCCCCAATAATCATTTGGCAAATGCTTACCTTTAACATACTCCTTGCCATTTCCATAATGGTCATATTCTTCATTTCCGTGACAGCAATTTTGTTGAAGTGTATATGTTGTTGTAAATTTCTTGTGAATTTCATGCTTCATACAAAAACTAAGGAAGTGATTTGAGATGTATTCGCTACCTCTGTTAGTCCTCAAGACTTTGATGTAGTGTCCACATTTCTTTTCAACAAGAGATTTGTATTGACGGAAGTGCTCAAACACTTCACTTTTTTCTTTTAGGAAGTAGACCCATGTCTTCCTTGTATAATCATCTATGAAAGTCAAAAAATAATGGCTGCCACCAATTGATGGTGTCTGCATTGGTCCACATAAATCTAAATGGACAATCTCCAAAGGTGCCTTTGCCCTTATTGACTTTCCTACTAGAAATGTCTCTCTATGTTGTTTGCCCAAGATACATCCTTCACATAGGCTGATTGGTTTTTCTATGAGTGGAAACGCCTTCACCATGTCTTTCTTATGCAACAAATTTAAACCTCCAAAGTTGAGATGACCAAATATCAAATGCCATAACCAATTTTCATCTTTGACCTCTGCTTTATAGTTTACTTATGTGACATTCGTAGCTTTTCTTTCATCCTCTTGTGAATTCATTGACATTTGTGCTTGTGCACCTTCTTCCTTAAAATCTGATTTTATGTTTAAGGGGAACATTCTATTGCTTGTCATTTGAACTTTTGCCATCAATTGTCTCCTTGGAGGCATATCCAAAATTGTGCACTCATCATTTTTGAAAAATACATTGTATCCCTTTTGCATGATTTGTCCAATGCTTATGAGGTTATGCTTTAGACCAGGGACATAATATTCATATGGCATGTATTTCTTCTCTCCCTTCTTTGTTAGAATATTGACTCTTCCTTTTCCCATGACAACGACTTTTCTATCAGTCCCTAATGTCACTTCATAATTTCACACTTTCATCTAGATTGGAAAACATTTCTATGTTCCCTGACATGTGGTTGCTACACCCTAAATCTAGAAACCATACATCACTTTGTTTTTCTTGTGCTACATTACAAGCTAAAAACATGTTATCATGGTTCTAATTTTCCTTTGTGAAATTTACACTTGATTTGTTACTTGTGTCATATTGCTTCTTTCTACATATATTTGCATAATAACCATACTTCTTACAATAATGACATTGAACTTGAGATTTATCATACTCTGACCTTGTGCTTGATTTTGGCTTGGGCCTTAACTTGGATTTTGATCGTTGCCTCTTCCACTTGAGCTTGAAGGGCTTATTCTTCCACCTCTGTGTGGGCTTCCTCCTATTCCTCTACCATTTGATTGTCCTATGCCTCGACCTTGACCAAATGAAACTTGTGTCTTAAAGGCATGCTCCAATGAGGAGCTTGTCGCTCTATTCAGTGTATGTTCATGACAAATCAATGATGCATGTAGTTCATCCATTAAAAACTGTGGGAGACCCTTTGTCTCTTCCATGGCCACAACGATGGCATCAAACCTTACTTGCAGCCTTCTAAAAAAAAAATCAACTATTCTTCTTTCCTCAAGTGTCTCACCATGAGACCTGATTTGAGTAACCTGTCCAATTACATGTGTAAAAAATGAGTCTACATTCTCAGACTCTTTCATACAAATTGTCTCAAAATCTCTCCTTAGCATTTGTAGCTTTGTTGCCTTCACTTTTACCTACATTCTGAGACTCTTTCATACAAATTGTCTCAAAGTCTCTCCTTGGTATTTGTAGCTTTGTTGTCTTCACTTTTGCCTACATTCTCAGACTCTTTCATACAAATTGTCTCAAAATCTCTCCTTAGCATTTGTAGCTTTGTTGTCTTCACTTTTTCCATGCCTTGGTAGGTTGTTTGGAGGGTGTCCCACACTTCCTTAGAATTTTTTGTTGTTGCAATCCTTGAGAAAATACTTTCATGAACTGCTTGAAAGATGTAGAAGAGGCCTTTTGAATCCTTCTTTCTATTGTCCCTCAATAAATCCCTTTCTGGTTGTGTCAAGGCATTGTATGTTTCTGGTTGTGTCAAGGCATTGTATGTTGCTGCATCTGCTAGTTCTTGAAAACTATTTTCCACCAAATCCCAAATGTCCTGAGAAGAAAACAAAGTCTTCATTGTTATAGCCTAGTAGTCATAATTTTTGTTATTAAACTAAGGTATCTAAGGGTTATTCAAGCTTGTGCTTGAAGCTACCATTTCTGAAAACTCTCATTGCGGATAAATACCTACCAAAAATAAATCTACCTTCTCCATTTTTCGCAAGAGGAGAGGAGTGTCCTTGAACAAATTAGTTATAGAGGGCAGATCTCTAGTTGCTGGAAGCAAATCGCAACTAGACAAAGGCTTAAAAAACACAAATTTACTCACGACAAAACAGAGTAGAACAGACTAAATTTAACTTGGAGCAAAAAAAGAAGACTTTGGATTATATTTTTTAAGGCATGGAATACATTTATCATTCACCACGTAAATAAAAATTCTTACAACTTTTTACACTTCACCAAGGGTTGCCAAGTAACACACAGTAAAACACACTAACTGTTGTTTTCATGCGCCCACCAAAATTTGCTCCGGGAGTTTCTCTTCCACCCTCGACTCTTTACCAACTTATGTAAATGACTTTTATTTATCAAAACATACAACTCAACATATGCAAATGACTTTTACATTCATATTTATCAAAACATACATCTTGACTCATTAATACATGACAGAGAAAAAATTTAAGACAAGGGATGGACGATTATACAAAATGAGTGATTTTTTGAACTTATGCAAATGAATTTTACATTTAGTTTTATCAAAACATACATCTTGACTCATTAATACATGACAGAGCAAAACTTTAAGACCTGGGATGGACGATTATACAAAATGAGTGTTTTTTTGAACTTGCAGAAGTTGCGAACTGCAAGTAAGAGTTGCCAGTAAATGTTTTCCCATACATATTTACCAACTATTTATTAAGTGCTTTAACTATCTGATTTGTTGTGAAATGGCTGTCAGCCGCAACCTCCAAAAATATACTTAGCAAGTATGATTGATCTCGGTTTGTTTAATGGGGTGGTTGAGATTAATTTCTAAACTCTTCTTAAACTCCCCACAAATCTACTTCCTCGCCACCAATCTAGTTCATCGCAATTTGCGTTGACAGCATCAAGCATCATTACCATTACCCGTATTCTATTTCTCCTTTTCAATTGGCAATGTCTGCCTCCACCTCCGTCCTTGTTGCTGATGTTTTTGTCAACCATAGAGGCCCTGATGTGAAGAAATCCTTCGTTCGCCATCTCTATCGTGGCCTCCTATCCCATGGATTGAGACCTTTTCTGGCTGGAGAGGATTTCGCTTCTCAAATAAAGAGCACTATTAGAACCGTTTGCATCCATGTGGCCATTTTATCCCCTTGATATGCAGAATCAAAATGGTGTTTGGAATCTAGATGCGCGAAATGGTGTTTGGATGATCTTGTGCTCATGTTGGAATTGGGTGCAACCATTATTCCAGTGTTCTACCATGTGAACTCCTCTGAATTGGGGCGGACACATGGAGAAACCAACGGACCATATAGTGAAGCCCTATGTAAGCATGAAAAGTCAGTATCTCTATTATTTTATGGTCCATAAATATTCATAGGCGTCGGTTTCTTACTCGGCCTTTTGTTCATCTTTTCTTCAATACCGAGTGATGAGGGGATACTGTTGGATAAGGTGGTCAAAGTTGTGTTGAAAAAATGTGAGAAACTAGCATTAAATTTATTTATAAATCATCTAGGTCCGGATGTGAAAAATACATTTGCTAGTTTTCTTTACCACTGACTTAGTTATCATGGGATGCAAGTGTTTCTAGACCGGGAGTGTAAGGACATACGGTACATGTGACAGGAAAGATGCAAATCTAGTGCGAACGACGAGCTGCGACTAAGGCAAACGAGCAAACAAGTGAAAATGCGCATGGAGGAGTCTTAGTTGGGCGATTTTATACCGTGGGGACGAGTTGGCAAGTCACCCACAGGCCGACCTTGAATACTTGCGATGTGGGTGAAGGTTGGTGGGCGGTCGCGTGTGATGGGCGAGCCAACCAACAAAGCTGAACAATTTTGCAAGTATGGAGGGCGTTGGCTGAACGAGTTGGACGAGTCGACCAGGTGGCACGATTCGCCCACCCGCCATATATATGGATGGCGTAGATTGGAGCTAAGGCATCAATCATCACAACGAACAACAAGCATTCAAGTGAGTCAAGGGACGAGCTCGAAGTGTGAAGGTGCAAGCTTAAACGTGGAGGAGCAGGCTTAAGGCGCAGGTCGCACGAAGGCGTATGTGCCCGCCTGCCGGGTAGACTACACAGGCTGCACGAGTTGAATGGGTCAGTTGGCACAGGTAAGCAGGCCACATGAAGGCACGCCCGCCCGCGGTAGGCAACACGAGTGGAGGGCCGCACGAAGGCACGCTCGCCCGTCGATTGGTGATATGGGTGGAGAGTGTATGAAGGCGCCCGCCCGTCGGTTAAACGTGCGGGTGGAGGGTTGCACGAAGGCGCTCACTTGCCAGTTGGTTGTGTGCATGGGTGGAGGGCTGCACGAAGGCACCTGCCTGTCGATTGACAAACTCGGGTGGAGGGTGAACGAAGGCGCCCACCCGATAGTGCGAAGGTGAGACAGTGAACTCAGGTAGGGGTGAAACGAAGGCACCCGCCCGCAGTTGGTGTTTTGTGTGAGGCTGCACAGAGGTGTTGTCGGGTGGAAATTTTGGCTAAGTGTGGAATGTAAGAGTGACAACCGTGCAAGGTGCGCACAAGGTGGGCAACTCGTTGGCAAGACACAAACTCAGAATTTTGGCTAAGTATGAAACTTGGGGTTTCCAAGGTATACTTGTAAAATTGTAAAGTTGATAATATATTGAAATCGGGCAGACTCATTGTTCAGGGAGCTTCCCCTCCCTTTATACTGCTACAATTGTGTTCTTTATGTATAATTGCTATAGATAATGAATGTGTATGGGTGTTCATTAGTATAAAGGCTAATAATAATACTTGGTGAAGAAAAATAAACTAAGTATTGAATGTTAAGGCATAGTCCATGAACATAAGTATTGGTGAAAAGAAAGTTTTCGATGGTGCCGCACCTCGCTATAAGCGGTTGAAAGACTACCGCAGGCGTAGGGGTGTGACAGTTGGTATCAGAGCTGGTTTGAAAACTTGGAGAGAAGTTTTACAGGATGCTGATACTGGTGTTGAAGCATTGAAGCTGATACACACCTTGACAATTGGTATTTGAGCAGGGTTGCTCATGACGAAGTGATAGTGGAAGCAGGTACTTGGAGGTGAAGAAAGTTGGTTTTACATACAAGTGAGACAAGAGCTGGTTCAGTTTTGCAGGGAACTTGGTGAAGCTAGTGGATGGTCTATACTAGATCACAAAGAAGGAAGTAGTTAGCAGAGATGGCAGGAGAATCTCATATGGAAACAGGGGAATCTAGCCACAATGTGACTCTAGCTTTCATTGAAAGGATATTGGAAAGAATGGAGGAATTGGAGTCTTGCTGGACTACGAAGATGAACTTGGTCATGAAAGATTAAGAGGCTAATTCGAAGATGAGGGAAGAACTCGATGAACTCCGGGGTCAGCATGAGTACACTGATCTTAAGTGTACACAACTTGAAGATGAAGTCAAGGAGATTGGAGAAGCAAGCGATCGAGGTTTGGCAAAAATCTTGAACTTGTAGAAATCTCTTGATGAAGCCAGAGATGAGATCGCGATGTTGAAGAAGGCCGTGAGGCATAACTCAAGTGGAGGAGTACCTCATGTGAAAGTCAAGGAACCAGAATCTTATGATGGTACAAGAAGTGCGAAGACTCTTGGTAACATTATTTGAGATATGGAGCAATACTTGAAACGCTTGGGTCTATTCGATGATGAGACAAAAGTGAAGGTAGCTGCTCAATTCTTGACGAAGGATGTTACGATGTGGTGGCGAAGGAGGATGGATCAGATTGCCAATGGCAGTGCTGATGACATAACTTCATCGGATGACATGAAGAAGGTTTTGCAGACCCACTTCAGTCCTCATGATGAAACATGGGAAGCAAAGATGAATATTAAGTTTATTAAGCAGACAGGGAACCTACAGACATATCAGCGGGAGTTTCCAAGTGCAGTTCTGGAAATTCCTGACATGGCAAAGAGGGACAAGGTGTTCAACTTCATTATTGGATTGAAACCTTGGGCTTGCAATGAAGTGAAGAGGCAAAAGATTAAGACACTTGAGGAAGATTTTGCTGCTCTGGATCGTTTGGTGGAGCATTATGACGAAACTTCTGATAAGAGAAAGAAGAAATTCGATAAGCCAAAAGAGAAGAAGAAGGATGATGCTTCGAAATCGGATGATAAGACGAAGACGAAGAAACCTTTGAAGTGTTGGATATGTGCTGAACCACATACAGTGAAGAATTGTCCTTCAAGACTAAAAGTGGCCACTATTCCACAGTCTAATACGAAGAAAAAAGAAGCCTTTGTGGGGATGATGCAGATTCTTGGAGCTGCTGGTGCTACAGAGGTGGTCTCTCGGAGAGATCCTGAGAGGAATAGCTTGGAGTATGTTCGGATGAAGATTGGGAGTGCTGATATACTCACTATGGTGGATAGTGGGGCTACTCACAACTTCATGAGTGAGGATACTGCAAGGAGGACTGGACTGAAGTTTGTACCGGTGAAGGCACAAATGAAGACAATGAATTCTCCTCCTGATTATGTACTTGGTGTAGCTGAAAGAGTGGACACAACACTAGGTGAGTGGACCAGGAAAGTTGACTTCACGATAGTGCGGATTGATGACTATGAAGCTGTACTGGGGATGTAATTCTTGAAACAATGTGATGCTATGGTTGTTCCACATTTGAAGAAGTTGTACATTTACGATGGAAGGGAAGATGTGCCCATTGGTGTTCCAACCATTGGTGTGACCAGACCTGATTGTAAACTAGCAGTGATGTAGATGGAAGATGAGAGGCGCATGGATGCCATGTGTAAGTGATTGTCTACTGTTGTGGCAAAGCTTACCGAGCAGTCATTGGTTATCGAGATACTATCCAATAGTATCTTGGATTTGTCAAGAAGGCTAGAGGAGGTTGAGGATGATGATGACGAGGAGGTTTATGTGAGACCGAATGTCCGAGAGGAGGATCGGGTTGCATATCTACAGAGGATGGAGATAGAAGATCCTAACAGATGGATTGAGCTTATTAGTGAGGGTAAGCCTTCAAGCTTTACTGCCTCTACATCTTCTTAGATGACATAGAAGATGGGGCTCATTGTTGGGTTGCTCATGGCAGTGAGTCCTTAAAACAGGTTGAGCAGGTATGACAAATGATGCAGGAATGGCTTGGCATTAACATCATGACATGTTGCAGATGGGATGGAGTTTCCATGGACCTGAGCATGGGAGAGATTCTTGGTGAGTCCAGGATGTGGCAAAATCCGAGAAAGACTGGTGCAGGCATAAGGATGGACATTCTTATGATTTGAGCGTGACAGTTGGACTGATCACCCGACTAGTTCGAGTCATGAGGGCTAGCAGTGTACCAAAGAGATGTTGGCATTATGTTGGAGTATCTGATGACAATTCACAGGATGGGACGACACATGATCGAGACATTTTTTTTACATATGTTGCAGGGATGTTGTAGTATATGGACTGATTGATATCATGGACCAAGGATGAGACAGTTATCTTGAGGAGATGATGATCTTGGTGGAAGGATGGTTACCGGGATGGCATATTGTCGAGGACGACAATGACTTCAGGTGGAGGAGGATGTAAGGACTTGCAGTCTGTGCGACGGGCAGGACGCACATCCGGTGCAAACGACGAGCTGCGGCTATGGAAAATGAGCGAGCAAGTGAAAATGCGCGTGGAGGAGTCTTAGTTGGGTGAGTTTATACTATGGGGGTGAGCTGGAAAGTCACCCACGGGCCGACCTTGAAGACTTGCGATGTGGGCGAAGGTTGGTGGGCGGTCCCGTGTGATGGGCGCGCTGACCAACAAAGCTGAACGAGTTTGCAAGTATGGAGGGCGTCGACTAAACGAGTTGGACAAGTCAGCGGGGTGGCACGACTCGCCCACCCGCCATATATATGGATGGCATAGATTGGAGCTAAGGCATCAATCATGACAATGAACAACAAGCATTCAAGCGAGTCAAGGGACGAGCTCGAGGTGCGAAGGTGCAGGCTTAAATGTGGAGGAGCAGGCTTAAGGCGCAGGTCGCACAAAGGCATATGTGCCCGATCGCCGGGTAGACTGCACGAGCTACACGAGTTGAATGGGTCGGTTGGCATGGGTAGGCAGGCCACACGAAGGTGTGCCCGCCTGCGGTAGGCAACACAGGTGGAGGGCTGCACGAAAGCGTGCCCGCTCGTCGATTGTGACACGGGTGGAGGGCTGCACAAAGGCGCGCCTGCCTGTCGATTGGTGATACGGGTGGAGGGTGCACGAAGGCGCCCGCCCATCGGTTAAATGTGCGGGTGGAGGGCTGCACAAAGGCGCCCGCCTGCCTGTCGGTTGTGTGCACGAGTGGAGGGTTGCACGAAGGCGCCTGCCCGTTAGTTGGCAAACTCGGGTGGAGGGTGAACGAAGGCGCCCGCCCGATAGTGCGAAGGCGAGACGGTGAACTCGGGTAGGGGTGAAATGAAGGCGCCCGCCGCGGTTGGTGTTTCATGTGAGGCTGCATGGAGGTGTTGCCGGGTGGAAAATTTGGCTAAGTGTGGAATGTAAAAGTGACCACCGTGCAAAGCATGCACGAGGTGGGCAACTCGTTGGCAAGACACGAAGTGAGAATTTTGGCTAAGTATGAAACTTGAGGTTTCCAAGGTATACTTGTAAAATTGTAAAGTTGATAATATATTGAAATCAGGCAGACTCACTGTTCAAGGAGTTGCCCCTCCCTTTAAACTATCGCAATTGTGTTTTTTATGTATAATTGCTGTCGATAATGAATGTGTGGGTGTTCATTAGTATAAAGGCTAATAATAATACTTGGTGAAGAAAATAAGTATCGAATGTTAAGGCGTAGTCCATGAACATAAATATTGGTGAAAAGAAAGTGTTCGGTGGTGTCGCACTTTGCTAGAAGCAGTTGAAAGACTACCGCAGGTGTAGGGGCGTGACAGAGAGAGATTGCAAGAGGAAGACAACCTAAGTTCCACTATAGAAGCCCCTATTAGATCAGCGTTCGTTAATGTTGCGATTTTCTCCCGTGATATGCAGAGTCAATGTGGTGTCTCCAAGAACTCGTCCTCATGATAGCCTCGGGGCTCCCATCATCCCTGTGTTTTTACCACGTGAAGCCTGCTGAGCTTAGATGGCCACGACTTCATGGTAAATTTTGGTGGAGAAAAGTTAAAAATGGAGCTTATGCTCAAGCGCTGCAAAATCTTGAAAGGAAAAGCCGATGTGACTCCAGCACTATTGAGAATTGGAGAGATGTACTTTCTCATGTTGCAGACACAAGTGGGTTGGATCCGGAGATGTTTAAGGGGCATGAAATATTTATTTTCTCCTTTTCCTCGCATTGGATTATGCCTTATATTTTATTTTTATTTTTTTATATAATTATATTCTTCAATACCACTGAGAAGGAAGCAGATATTTAAATTTATCTAATTTGTCTACAATTTCATTTGTTTTTTTAGGTGAATTGATAGTGACGAGGGGGCGCTGCTCGAGAAGTTAGTTGAACGCGTGCTCAGCGTTGGAGAAAATAGCCGTTGTTTGGAGGAGGCACGAAGAGTCTAACGCGTGTATATTATCTCACACAATTGTATTTACGAGATTCTGTATAAAGTTCTGCGAACTTCTAAATTTTCTAAACCGCTGAGGAAGAGGTTGCTGCATGATCAACAAATCGTGTTATAGATGCTAATCATTCGAATATATTAATTCACGTGCATACCTTATTGAGCGCAAATGGTAAGCTTAATAAAGTTATTCATTGTGAGGGTAGTAATGATATAATGCAAGAATGATGTTAGGATGATAATTTTATAAATAAATATGGTTTGTTTGGAAATTATTTTGTTTATATTTTTCATGTAATTTTAATACTTTCATTTTTTTAATGTTTGGCTAAATTATATATAATAAAATATTTTACTGGTTAAAAAGAAATGAAATATATATAGATATATTTTATATTTGAAATTTTTAAGAATTTGAAAGATTTGTATAAATTTTCACATTGTAAAATAGGTATGGATTCTTAATTCTGTGTAATGCAAGGGGACTATTTGTTATAGTTGGGACATAAAGCTAAGTGGAGAGGATAATAATATTTCTTCCAACTTCCTAAACAATCACCACTTTATGACTACATACTTTATTAAAAATATTTGTCTTGTTCTAGTCTCTAGTTTTATTTTTCCCAACTTACTTTCAAATATAGTTTTTTTAAAGTGATCTTCCACTCAATGCAATGAGGCATGTTAACTTATAACTAGACTCCATGATCAAACTTAATACCCTAGACTCCATGATCAAACTTAATACCCTTTAATTCATTGACAAACAATGAAGAGTTTTTAACAAATGACTCTCTGAGGCCAACAAGGGTTTTAGCTTTTGGGCTAAATAAATAAAATAAATAGATAAAATATTTCTATAACTAATAAATAAAATATCTAGTTTTTTTTAGTTGAAATTAAATATTTACAATTAGACTTGTAATCATTTTTACTAAAATAAATCCATTAATTTGATTATTTAATAATATTTCTTATTAAACTTAATTTATCTCCCTTTGATTTAACCAAATATAACACATAATTAAGATAATTTAATTGAAATTATAATTATAAATCCAACTCTTACTTTAATCTATAAAAATTTTATTAATAATAAATATCTAATTAAAACTAACATTAAAGTTTAAGTTTTAACATTCAAAAATAAAATTTTTTCATAGCTACTCCTATTTAAATTTAACTTTATTTAAACCGATGTCATAATGTGATTTTCTATCTTATTCTGATAAACCACCCTAAATAGTTAGAAAGACATGAACAAATAAAATTTGATGTTTTTTTTTTTTTTTTCGGAGAAAAAAATCTTCATAATATTATATTGAGTCAATATAATCAGAACAAAAGATACAACAGGGACCTTTCCTTCTTGTCAGCCCATGTTATCATAATCTTAAAAACAAAACTAGCCATCTGGCCAGCACATGTAGAAATAAAATTCTCCGGATAAGCAAAATACAAATCACAAATCACAGAAGTCTAAATTCTGATATTACAACCTATCAACCTTTTATGAAAAGGCCTTTGCCATTAAAATTTAATCGCGCACACTTCGCAGATTTGGAAAATGAAATCAGATCTCGCCTTCCATAAGCGATGTAGAGATTCATCCGTCATTCCTTTGTTCGCCTAAATTAAGCATCGCCTGAATAACTCCAAGAACCAGCGCGTATTTTTCACTGCGAGTCTAACCCTTGTTCGCTACGAGATTTGCAGGATTAGAAGAAATCTTGGTCTTCTTTCTCGAAAGCTTCTCTTGATACATTTGGATCTCTCTAACGCAATGTCTTCCGCCCTATGGACAAGGATCGATGCCCGTTTAGCAATTAAATCTCTCCATATTGAAGAAATCCATAAGAAAAATCAGTCTTCGAAATTTATCAAGCTGTCATAAAATTCATCTCATCCTAGAAGTTTTTCTAATTTGATAGGTGATCATTCCCACAGCAAAAATAGCATCGGCCAGATCTCCACTCTTCGTTCATTGATTAACGACAGTACCAGAACTGGGTGCTTCATCCCAAGCGAGGGCGAACGATTTGACAGGATTTTTCAGCAACCGGTTCGCATGATAAAGTTGTTCCCCTGAGACTGGCAAAAACTTGATGCATTCTGATTTTACGCTATGGGTTCCTCCTCTTTCATCGGTTCGTCCCGATCTTTCCTTTGTTTCAAGCGCTTCTTTTGATAGGTCTCCACTTGATTTCTTATTCTGCAGGATGAGTCGTTGCCTGTCTTCTTCACCCGGGTTCCTGTTCATTGTCGAGGCCCTCTGTTCATTGTTGAGGCCCTCTTTTCGCAGTCAGCTTCCGTCCAGATCTCCGGCCCCGCGACATCCTCCTGCGACCTTTTTCCTATCCGTCCTCAGTCCACCTTGATTCCCCGAATATTCGGAAATCCCACCGACATGGGCACGGTCAAAAAATTGCCGTTAGGCCTCCCTCATCAATTGTCAACCCTTCCAGTGAGAAATGTGAAGTCTCCGTCCGCCATAACCCTCCCTCATCAGCTGTCGACCCTTCCAGCGAGGACTGTGAAGCCTCCATGTCAACGGTGGACTCCACCTTAGCCGCCCCTCTACAACCCTCCTGCCAATCACCGTGGTAACAACAACATGATTATCCCCTCCTTTACGCTTTCTTCTAGTTATTTAGGCCACCCAAAGTGCGCATAATATTATTAATAACAACTTTTATAATAATAATTATAAGCCTTATTCATTTATTTCTAATCATAATATTTTGCACTAATAATGATAATAATTTTTCTTATACGAAGGTTAATAATAATAATAATACCTTTCCTTGGGTAGTAGGGTAGTTAATTTGTTTATTATTTTTTGACCTGCTCATATATAGTTTTCTAGAGAAAAGATTAAATTTTATTCTTGCTCTCTGAAAAAATCTTAAGAGATTATTTGTGACATTGAATATGGGATCAAGGATTTACTCGACAACACTAAGGATATCATTAGATAGAACTTTGTTGTGATCCTTAGGAAATTGAAGCCCCCCAAGAACAACATTAGCAAACATGAGTTTGATACACTCAAATCGTTGAACAAGAATCTGGACATGGTTGTTCTCAACACTGATAAAGATAGGGTTGTAGTTATCCTTAACAAGGAGGATTACATGAGAAAGATGTTAGATCACCTCTACAACAACAGGAGCTATGGGAAACTTAATAAGAACCCCTTAAAGAAGATCTCAAGAACAGTTGCGCTCGTTATAAAATCCATCAGCATTGTTTGCTCTTTTAGCCATAAACTCATTGAAAGTAACCCTATCACTCCCAGGATCTATGGGATTCCCAAGATCCAAAAGGAGGGGTCTCCCCTATGTTGAAAAGTGTAACTCGGTTCAGTCTTCATAATGACATGTAATTATGATTTTTGTAAATGATGAAAAGAAGAAAAATAAAATTATTTTGCAATGCTTGCTTCATGGGTTTCATGAGCAAGATATTTTATTTAGATGGCTCTCATTGAGAGCCTTAAGATCTGCCATTAAAGTCAAAGAGTCAATGTCATGTATGAAGAACCCTTCTTGGGGATATGACAAATGTATATGATTCTATAAAAGTGTGAAGAAGCCCTCCAACAACAAGCTCTAGTCCTCCTCTTCAGGTCGGCCTTAAGATGAAATATAAAGTCATGTCGGCTTCCCATTTTGAAGACACACATATTCACATACTCATGTTGACTTATATTGATAGGAAAACAACTACATATGTGTGAAGGCACTTCCCATTTCCACAGTCAGAAATTCGCATATACCTCTGAAATTTTTGGATGGACAGAACAGTGACAAGTTTGAATCTCTGGTACAGTCAACAAGTTGTTCGGATCTCTAAATTTGGGTGGATAGTTACAGTCAAGAAATTTGGATGTCTTTACAGTCAAGGGAATTTGGATCCCTTTGAATTCGAGTAACCAAGCAGAGTGACAAGGAGACTGCAGTGATGCGAAGTACATTTTGGTGTCATGGTTATGAAGGAGCTGCAATTCAGTAACATATTACAGTGATTCGGTGGAACCTCAGTTTAAGGTCTCTGTGCTACCTTAAAAGAAGGATGTCAGTGCTATCTCAAGGGAAAGACTTCGATGCCATCACAGAAGTAAGATGACAGCAAGGATGTATCACAGAAAGGAGATCTCGATATGAAGATAGTGAGAAGATCTTGATGGTGACAAATGCCTCGATCCTAAGAAGGGTGAAGAGGAAGAGGAGTCAAGAAGAAGGGAAAAAAGTTAAGATAACTAATGCCTTTGTCTTAGAGTGGATAATAGGTCAAGGGTCATGGTCTTGGTATTCGTCAATTGGAATCTCTATAAGAAGAATTTGTGCGGGTTTTCCTCTCAAAGAGTGAGAGGCTTTGGCCCTAACTGATAGCCTACATTATGTGTCTCTTATTTATTTAGTTCATGCATTTGTAGTTGTTTGATGAAGAAGAACACTAATAACTTAAGCAATAAGAAGATCCTAATCTAATGAACTAAAAGACACTCACAAGCATATACTAATTAAGAGAAATCACATAATTCATGATGCCCTAGATTTCTCAACATGGTTTCAGAGCTAAGGTGACAGTTAAGGAAGGGAATCTAATCAAAGAGACACTCAAGGATCGGGTTTATAAGAATGGCATCAAAGCAAGTCGATGGATATCAAAGTGAAAGTTCAAAGATCTACATTGAAGAATCAAACCCTAGATCAAAGAAGAAAGTTTACATCAAAAGAATTCTTGGAATCATCAATCAAATAATCAAGGCCATAGCCTTATTTCTACTCAAGGTGAATAGATCTACAAATCAAAGCAACTAGAAGTTTGCAGTAGCAAAAGTGTTGGATCCTATAGTCATCATCAAAAGACCACAAAGAACCTCATCAAGTTGAAGAGATATACAAATAAAGGTAGCCCAAAGTATAGACATCCAAGAGAAGTACTTTAAGGACTAAGATCACATCATCTTGGAGAAAGTTGAAACCCTAGAAGCATTCTTGATCTGCACTCATTCACCACCAAGGAAATTGAAGTATCTTGAAGGTTGTTCATCCATAAAAGGCTAGATCGAAAGGCATTGTCATAAAAAGGGAAATCTTCTCTTTATTGGAGCACAGATTTCATTTAAAAGAATATCATCCAAAAGGAGGCAGTCTCCCCTCGTTGAAGCAAGGACCTCCTTATCCTTAAAAAGGATCATCCGAGAAGCATCAAGTCATCTTCATCGATCATCATCAACAAAGGAATCAAGCTGAAGATTTCATATTCACTTAACCAAGTAAGTATCTTTTATTCTATAATCAAAATCTAATAAAAATGAATTCATTATGCGAGGATGTCTTTAAGTTGGGTGGGTCATCGAACTTCCTTGCATGGAAAAGGAGGATAGACATAGTACTCGAAGATAGTGAAGTCATTTCAATGGAAAAGTCTCCACACCATTCCAAGGTCTAGAATTATCTGAATACATGAAAAGGGATCAAAGGGCTCAAGCGATTCTTACAAAATCGGCCAAAGGTCCCCTCATTCCCTATATAGCAGGATTGGAGACATCAAAGAGATATATGATAAGCTAATAAAACTATTCTTTGAAGATGCAATAAATAAGGTCATATCACTTAGATCTAGTCTAAACAAATTGAAGGTATCAAAGGAAAAAATACTATCTTCATAAGATCTAAATTTCAAGATCTGGGAGTAGATAATCTTCATTGCTCTAAATACATTATCTAATGAACAAGGTAACAAATGTCTGTGAGGATAAGAAATATATTCCTTTCAAACAACTTGTGATTTCTACGGAAGATAAAAGAAGACAAGTTAAGGGAAAAAAATATTCATACATTTGTCAAAAGGAAAGAAGAACATAGGTAAGACTCGATGCTATGAGCATTACAGGAAATAGTGTCCCAAGCACAAGAAGGGAAATAACAAGGAAGATAGAGAAGAAGTTAATTCACCAAAGAAGTGGAGGAATCTGAAAGAGGAAAATCATTAGAATCAAGAGCTTGTTATAGGATAGCTGGAACAAAATTTAAGGTAGTCAACTGTGAAGGATATAGCTCTTGGGAACCTCATTGAAAACTTGAGGAAGGGAAGAATTCATCCAAGACAATTCTCATCATACGTCAAGTCAAAAGGAAACATTTGTTGGATAGGGATATGCAAGATCCTCATGATTCTCTGATCTAGAGAGGAAGCAAGTGTTTCATCAGGAAATCCAACTTGTGCAATTCATGGGATGATGGTATGATGACATAAGAGATAAAGTAGATCAAGGGGTTGAAGCTCTTTTCAATCAAGGAAGTTGTTGAAAGAAGCTTAGATGACCTAAAGGTAAATAAGGTATGTATGCTTGTATTCGATATTATAAATTCATGTTATATGGTTGTAGGTAACATGGATCACTGCTCTATCTTGAGAATCATGATCAAAGAAATAGAAACTCCTCCTATGGAAGGATTTCGGAAGGCATGAGTCACACTAAATGAAATCAACATAATATGATCACATATGAAGTATGAGGTGGTTGACTACAATTGAGGAACTCTGATTGGAAGCTCCTAGGAATGAAATGAAATTTGTGAAGAAAGGAAGGAATAGATCATGAGATATGCAACCATGTTAAAGGAAATCACATTCAGAAGACCAAGAAAATTTGACCAGGAAATCTCCCAAAAAGATATGAAGACTCTTATGAAAGTCTGAAAAAGATGGAGACCCTTGACAATGGATATCTTTGGGAGATGTGTCAACATGTATGCAGGACATTGAAGCAAACTAGAAGATGTCATGATGAAAGACCATCACAAAGGTAATTTTTTATTTAAAGTGTTCATTTCTTATTTTTGAACAATGTCTGGATGGGCTTATGCGGGACTACCAAAGGGAAGAATTGTGAATGTATACCAAGAGGACCATGTAGAAGGGTCCTTCCAAATAAGACAACATGGAGAAGGAAGAATGACATGAGGAAATGCCATATTTAAATTGATAGATCAATTTCTAATGAAAGGAATAATGACATAAATGATGCATGGATGAAAGTGATGGATGATCTGTTCCCTATGAAGAAGCCACAAAAGATGAAGACTCCTTGACAAATAAATTCATGACATCAAAGGAAGGAGATCTTCAAGCAAATGGTTGAGGAGATGTTGTAGGTCCCTAATTAAGAGGGAGCTTGAAAGCAAGTTTTTTTCTTGGAAGAAACTTGGAAATTCCTAAGCTAAGAGGGAGCTTGGGTACTTCCTTCCGTAGGAATGAGTACATTTTGTTATTGGAATTGATATGTCCTCCGTAATTCAAAGGGAGAGATAGACACATCATTCTGGTCTTCACTCGAGAAGACATAATGGATGTTTGGGTAAACATCTTGAATCCAATGCTCTTTGAGGATGAGATAAGGCCTCCAAGATAAGAGTAGTCGTAGACGAAAAATATTATTTGAGGAATCACTATCCAAGATAAGAATAGTCCAAAGTAGGTCATACTTTGGGAACACCCGGGTGGAGTATGTACCTTGAGAGACAATGATTATGGTGTCTATAAATCATTGGTCTTGTCATCATTGTGCTTTGATCATGTGGATAGAGTTGTTATTCAAGGCCTTACTATGTGACAATGCTGGTTAAATATGATGCTATACAGATGGGTTACCAATATGATTCTTCTTATGAGAAATTATTCAGATTGAGAATGACCAAGTACCATTAAGAATACCTCCCTATTTAAGAGGGAGTTTTGAAAAGTGTAACTAGGTTCGGTCTTCATAATGACATGTAATTGTGATTTTTGTAAATGATGAAAAGAATAAAAATAAAATTAGTTTGTAATGCTTGCTTCATGGATTTCATGAGCAAGAGATTTTATTTAGATGGCTCCCATTGAGATCCTTAGGATATGTCATTAAAGTCAAAGAGTCAATTTCATGTATGAAGGACCCTTCTTGGGGATATGACACATGTATATGAGTCTATAAAAGTATCTAGAAGCCCTCCAATGACAAACACTAGTCCTCCTCTTCATGTCGGCCTTAAGATGAAGTATAAACTCATGTCGGCTTCCCATTTTGGAGACACACCTATTCACATACTCATGTCAACTTATATTGATAGGAAAAAAATATATATAGGCATGAAGGTACTTTTCATTTCCACAGTCAGAAATTCACATATAGCTTTGAGATTTTCAGATGGACATAACAGTGACAAGTTCAGATCTCTAGTACAGTCAACAAGTAGTTTGGATCTCTAAATTTGGATGGATAGTTACAATCAAGAAATTTAGATGTCATTATAGTCAAGGTAATTTGGATCCCTATGAATTCGGGTAACCAAGCATAGTTACAAGGAGACTGCAGTGATGCAAAGTACAGTTCGGTGTCATGGTTATGAAGGAGTTGCAATTCAGTAACATAACATGGTGATTCGAACAAAACCTCAGTTTAAGGTCTCGGTGCTACCTGAAACAAAGTATATGAGTACTATCTCAAGGGAAAGAGGTCGATTCCATCACAAAAGTAAGATGACATCAAGGAGGTATCATAGAAAGGAGATCTCGATATCAAGATAGTGACAAGATCTTGGTGGTGAAAAATGTCTCAATTCTAAGAAGGACGAAGAGGAAGAGGAGTCAAGAAGAAAAGAAGACAATCAAGAGAAATAGTTTCTTGGTCTTGGATTGGCTAATAGGTCAAGGGTCTTGATCTTGGTATTCATTAATTAGAATCTCTATAAGAATTTGTGTGGGTTTTCCTCTCAAAGAGTGAGAGGTTTTGGCCCTGGCTGATAGCGTACATTCTGTGTGTCTTGTCTATTTATGTTCATGCATTGGTAGTTGTTTGATCATGAAGAACAACACTAATAACTTAAGCAACAAGAAGATCCCAATCTAATGAACTAAAATGCACTCACAAGCAGTTACGAATTTAGAGAAATCACCTAATTCATGATGCCCCAGATTTCTCAACACCCTAGGACCCATTGTCAACACTATAGGAGGGCCAACATATCTTCTAGCAAAATGTTTAGCCCAAAATCTAAAACCCTTGTTGGCCTTACAAAGTCCTTTGTTAAAGACTCTTCATCATTTGTCAATGAGTTAAAGGATATTAAGTTTGATCCTGAAGATATTTTCATAAGTTTTTACGTAGTCTCCGTTTTTACTAATATCCATCAATGAGGTCATTGGAGTCATCGATTGCATTACGGATCCTGCTACAGCTAAATTAGTTGAGATTTATCTTACTTATACTTTCTTCAACTTTGAAGGGGAATTTTATGAACAAACATGTGGTGTTTCCATGGGTTCTCCCCTTTTCCCTATAGTAGCGAATCTGTTTATGGAGGAATTTGAATCTAAGGCTTTGGCCTTTGCTCCATTCAAACCAAAGATTTGGAAGAGATTTTTTGATAATGCCTACGTTATCTCGCCTCATGGCTGTGAAAAGTTCGATCTTTTTTTCCAACATCTCAACAAGCAGTTTCACTCCATAAAGTTTACTATGGAGTGTGAAGTCAATGACAAGTTACCTTTCCTTAATGTTATTATTTCTAAGAAGGATGATAGCTCTTTCTCACACCAGGTATTACAGAAGAAAACTCATACTGAACAGTTTCTTCATGCTAGGTCTCTGTGTGTTCTCAACACCCTAGCTACTTGTTCACTAAGCATTTCTGACGAGAACCACCTCGCTGATGAAAAGACTCATCTCCTTAATGTTTTCAATAAGAATGGATATAGTAGGCCCAAGGTCTTAGATCCTTCCTTAAAGGCAACAAAGGTCCTCTTATTAAAAAAGACCCCAAGGATCAAATTTCAGGGGTTCAACGTCCTTTTATCCAAGGGATCGTGAACAAGATTGCTAAGATACTGAAGAAACATAATGTTCCCTCAACCTTCCATCCCCTAAACACCATTCAGAGCTCCTTAAGATCTATAAAAGACTCAATTAACTTGAAAAATATGAAAGGTGTTTACGCAATCCCATGTTCTTACGAGACCCTCTACATTAGTGAAATTTGTCGCTCAATTCATCAAAGAATCCAAGAGCATGCAATCGACATCAAACATGGGAGAACCCGCTCCTCAACTTTAGCTAAACATTTAGAAAAGACGAAACATCACAACTACATTGAAGAAGCTCAGGTCATTCCTAAGATTGATCATTTTCATCACTAGAAGTTTAGGGAGGCCATTGAAATTGAAAGGAGGCCTAGTAATCTTAGTAGAGATGATGGCTGGAAAATTAGTAGTTGTTGGGTCCCTACCCTTTCTCCTTGAATTTTTTTAATCGAATTCTATTTCTATTTTATTATTTTACATATCCCTTCTCCTTTTTTTATCAAATTATTTTTCTATCTTATTATTTTACATATCTATTAATTTTCTTTTTTAATTTCATTTTTATATATTTTTTGAGTTTTGAATTAGCCATAGTCTAACAAGACTGCTTTTTTGCCCTAAAAATCATGAAAATTCTAACAATATTTTGATAAATTCCAGCTGGGATTTTTGTAAATCCAGGTCAAAGTTGTTAATCTTCAAGATTTTGGGTGCTCCAAAAGTTTATGATCGTGTTGAATCCATTGCCACCTTAAAAAACATGATTTAAAAATTGCTTTGCAAGATTTGTCGAAATTTGTTTGCCCGGATTCCAAACAAAAGTGGTCATTCGGGTAATTCCTTTGCCTCGATAAACTTATCCTTTGAATTATTTGCTATCTTCTTCTAGTTGCCTTGGGTTATTCATCCCCTCTCTTAAGTCCTTATTCATGTGACCTCCTTTTTGTTCTTACCTTCTATTGTTTGACCTTTGCTTTCACTTTCTATTTGAACCTTTTCCTTTCTTTTGCTTGTCTTTTTTTCTTAGTACTTTCTTTTATTATTCCTTTAAATGTGTATTTATTTTCTTTTTAGTCAAATAAAATTCTTAGTCAAAACTAAAAAAAATTATTCATTTACTTAGTCAAAAATAAATGTAATATTTATTTATTTAATCAAAATTCATATTGATTTATTTCAAATCATAATACTTATTATTGATTTAAACATATTTAATTTTTATTAATATCGACTTAGTTTATCCATCTTTGAACTTAACCAAAATATTAACCCATTTAATTTTGATAATTTAATTTTGGAATTATAAATTAAAAATTCCAACCGTTACTTTCATTACATGAAAATATTTTTATTAATAAATAATAATTTCTAATCAAAACTAACAAGTTAGATTTTTAATGTATTAAATGAATTATATTTAGATGATGTTCATGATTGGATTCTCCAGCTGATCGTGACGATGAACCACACTAAAATAGATTCAAACCATTTTTTTCCCAGAAATTTAAAAATTATATATCACAAAAAATCTAAAATTTTTGATAACTAAAAATATATTTATAATTATATCCAATTAAATTATTAGAAGATTATATTTTTATATATTAAAAAAATTTATATTTCTATTTTCCAAATTAAAAAAACTACACTGCATACACCATTTCTATATTTTTCAGCATTTTAAAACAACATATATTTTTTATTTTGTAAAGTTTTAAAATAATATTATGCAAATATTTAAAAAAACTTGTGCCCGATCATTATCGAGCCACCGCTAACAAAAATAAAAATAAGAATGAGAATGAGCCTTTAATCTTTCTTGGTATGGTTATCCATGTTTAAAGCATGCAACATGCATCATTCGCCACTTACCAAAAATAAAATACAGTCTTAGAAGTTTTTCTTTTGACATGTTTTCATGAATTTATGAGACTTTAAACTTGATGCAACTTTGGTGTTAAAATTGTCAAACATATCTATATAATTGATCGCAAACATTCAATGTATATTACATAATTTTTAGGTTTATTGCTTCTTATTATTAGTCCTCGCCTACAAGTGGCAGTTGAAGTTCATCAAAATTTAACAAAAGTTTTTGATTTGAAACCTCACTTCTCTGGAGGCAAAATATGCATAACCAAAGTATGCAAATAACCAAGTTCTATAATAAATTGGTATGCAAATAACTAACGTTTTGAAATAAAGCAGTTTGTAAATAACCAAGCTTTTATAATAACCGAGTCTTGTAATATATTTCGGAAAACTTGCATTAACAAAAGTTAATGAATAGATTTCAGAAAACTTGCATTAACAAAAATTAATGAATAGATTTAATTTTAATCTAGGTTGTCATTGATGCCAATAGTTGATCACTGATATAGCAGTAACTATATGGCAAACATTCTTGAGATGCTAGAATGTCATTGATGAAGATGTCAAGTCATTAATGAAGAAGTGCCAAGTGCCATTCATGTACCTTGATGATCTAGGAGCTCTTGATGACCTATGTGATGAATGTCCTTACCTTTGATGGTCTAACCTTAGATGTCCTTACCTCTAATGATCTTGATAATGGAAGACTATACGATGATGATGAAAGACTACATGGTGCATATAATTGATGACACATCACTATCTTGGGGACATTATGAAATTTATGAGCCTAGGAGCCTTGATGAAGAAACCAAACAAAGGTAAGCTCATCTATGAGAAGCCCATCCATGAAAAATTGTTGATGCCCTATATTTCTGCACTACATAACGACCAGTCACATAAAAAATTAATTTTCAACTCCTTAGAGGCCGAATCTCACCATGATACCTTCACCATCTTGAAGAGCATAATTTTGCCTTTCCAATGAGCTATTACTACAGTCGGAAACTCCAAGCGGTTTGAAAGTTATGAATTTTTGAAGTTAATTTATTAAATCTGGACATGGAGCCGACCTAAGCTATTAGGGTCCAACCCTAACCCCCTTATTTATGTAATAGGGTCGAGTCATAGTTATAGTTAGTTAAAGAGTCAATAAAGCCCATATTAGTGATTGTAAGTAGTTGACCCGCATTTAAAGAAGGGACCACAATTAATTGCAAATGGGCCATGGTATTAGATAGATGGTATTAATAAGAACCATGGTACCGACCCATGGTATTGCATGTATGAATCCTATATAAAGGATAGAGACTCCCCTTGAGGAGCATCGTGTCTTATTTTGTAATTGATCCCAACTCTCTTGGAGGTTGCCCCCTCGAAGAGGCAAGTGAACATTGCTTTCTTTTCTGAATAATAAAATACATGTTGTTATTTCTTATTGCTCTGTGTTCTGGGCATATTTCTTCGCATATTTGGCATTCTGGTCTCTTCTCGCAGGTCAAGAGCATAACAAGTGGTATCAGAGCACTTTCCAGGGCCGGTGGGATCTCCATTTTTAACAAATTTTATTTTATTTTTATTTTTTTTGGCTAGAGACGTGTTCCGACGTCTTTAAACCACAGGATCTGTCGTTGAGTGCATAAACTTGCAGATTTGGGGAGGCATGCACGCAGGAAATAAAAGAGGTGGTCACACTTGTTGGTCTCCCTTGTAACCCCTGTGGGTACCCCTTCGAGTAGTAGCACATTAGACAGAACCGCGCACGGACTGTCTTCCAAAGTACCCTTTGGGTATATCGGAAGCCCCCTAGGCTCTCTTGAAACCTCACCATAGATAAACCATCGGTCGTCTTACTCCTACAGTACACCGAGAACAGCACTTGGGGAGATTACTCGCGCGTATGATAGGGTAGTCGGGTTGTACGACTAAGGGTATAGTTGATCCTCCTTGGTTAGTGCCCTGAAAGATTGGGCCGAGTACTATTGTCGAACCCTTATGTGTATTGCGATCTGTAGCACCTGACACTCTTTGAGACCATAGTTCCCTTGTCTCTCTCTAGATCACACATCATCTTTTCCAGATCATATCTAGTAGGTTGGGTTCCGTCACAGCCGCAACAATCAATTCCGCCATTCAGATCTCTCAGATCCGCCATTCAGAATTATCAGATCCGCCAATTAGATCTATCGGATCCGCCATTCAGATCTATCAGATCCGCCAATTAGATCTATCAGATCTGTCATTCAGATCTAGCAGCAGGGGTTCAAGCACTGCCACATTCCTACTCATACTCTGTAGTTGAGGGTTTCACTGATAGATTTGACTATATGTGTGGCTCCTATACCTGAGCGTGATTCTCGCAGGACATTGGGCAGAATTAACTTTTCTGGGAATCGACTACTACAGTATTATTAAGCGAGGGTAAAAATAAAAATAAAAAAACAAATCTGAGACCCTCCCAGGACGCTTATAGGAGACTTAGCCCAGAAGAATCAAGTTGACAGGCTAAGCAAGGTGGTACCATTCACTTGTCAGTGTCAAAATTTCAAGTGGTCCCAATTTTTTTTTTCACAGTAACGATGGTATAAACCAGAGCTCGAGCTATGGACAATGAGAAGATCGACACCCTTGAACAAAAGTTGGATGCATTAACGAAGCAAATCCAGACCTGAGATGACACAATCACAAAGGGCAAGTCGGGGGAACAATCAGAGGCATATAATTTTAATGAAACCCTTGAGGGCGAGTCTAGCGATTCTCTTCACTTCTATGGAAACCACCAACAATCCCAACTTCAACCACCCAAGTTGGACATGTATAAATTTGATGGCTCTCATTTGACCATATGGCTAGCACAAATGGAGCAATATTTCACATTGAATCACATCAGAGATGATGCGACTAAGCTAAGTGTCACAAGCCTGTACTTAGACCAAGAAAGATGGAAATGGTGGCAATGGCATCAACGCTGCTATGCAATGCCACTGAATTGGTAGATATTCTCAAAAGCCCTTTTTGATTGCTTTGACCATGAATCTAACTTTTTGGGTCATCTTACTAAGCTCTGATAGACAGGCACAATGCAAGAATATAGTAAAGCCTTTGAAGCATTAGCCTTCCGCATAGGAGGTCTAGCAGATGAATTCTACTTGGAATGTTTTATCAGTTGTCTCAAAGACGCCATACAAGCCCACATCCGACTACAACACCCAGTCTCATGGCTGGCAGCTTGCAAGATAGCTCGTGAAGTAGAACACACGTCAGCAGCCCAGTCGACTCGTCCAAATTTCATAGCCAAGGGACGCCTCACCTAGGCTCTAAGCACTACCCAAACACTTAAGGTTCAAAAGGTGTCTCCAGCAGAAATGGCGGAACGAGGAAAGCAAGGAACCCAAATTCTCCCCGGGGAATAAATGCAAGGAAGCCAAATTCTTTCAAATTGATGCTACTGATCATAGTTCATCTAAGGAAGCCCCACCATTTGAGGGACCAGAGGAGGAAGATGAGAACAACCAACCAGACAATGAGCTCCTAGCCACACCTGAAGAACTAGTTATCTTGCTTCATGCTTTGGCAGGAATTTATTCTCCCCAAACTCTCAAAATCAGAGGTTTTATTAAGCATCGCCCTATAGTAGCCTTGATTGATAGTGGCAATACGCATAACTTTATCCATCAAAGAGTCGCTGAAGCAATGCATTGTTTTGTCAGAGCAGTCTCTAATTTCCAGGTCCAGATTGCTGATGGGGGGACAATGAAATGTGAAGGCCACTGTGAAAATTTCAAACTTCAAATGGGGGATTATCACCTAAAGACCCACATGTTTTCCATCAACATGGGTGGGTGTGACATTGTCTTGGGTGTTGAATCATTCCGCACACTCGACCCAATCACAAAGGATTTCCAGGAGTTATATATGAGCTTCAAGTAGAATAACCACACATGTACCCTACGAGGACTCCAGGCAAGTGCTCCTTCTATCATCAGCTCGCATAGGATGGAAAAATTGTTAAAAAAGGGCCACCATGGAGTTATAGCCCAATTTAATGCCATCCACGCCTTCGAACCCACTTCTCTTCATATTCATCCTAAGATGCAACAGGTCTTAAACAACCATCTGTAGGTCTTTGACAAGCCTCATGAGCTTCCACCCTCGAGAGGGGAACATGATCATAACAATACTTTGGTCCTAGGGGCACAACCACCAAATGTGCGCCCATATAGATATCCTTTCGCCCAAAAGAATGAAATTGAAAAAACTATCAAGGAACTCCTGGAAGCCAGTGTCATTCATCCTAGCATTAGTTTTTATTCATCGCCTGTGGTCATGGTGCTCAAGAAAGATGGGGAATGGTGTATGTGTCCAGACTTCAGGGCCCTCAAAAAGCTGACAGTCAAAGAAAAATTTCCCATCCCGGTTGTTGATGATTTGCTAGATGAACTAAATGGGGCTCAATTCTTTACTAAGCTCGACCTTCGCTCGGGCTATCACCAAATTCACATGAAAGAAGTAGACATTCCAAACACTGCTTTCCGAACTCATAAAGGCCATTATGAATTCCTGGTCATGCCATTTAGTCTCTGTAATGCCCCATCCACTTTCCAGAGCCTCATGAATCACCTGCTCAAACCATATCTTAGAAAATTTGTCCTTGTTTTCTTTGATGACATCCTCATCTATAGCCTCACCTGAGAAAAACATCTTTATCATGTAGATATGCTCTTGCAACTGCTCCGAAAGCATAAATTATTTGTCAAATTGTCCAAGTGCTCTATTG
>APFE030524911.1:91517-103394 GCA_000404065.3 Pinus taeda
CACCCCTTCAAGCTTTTGCAAGACTTGTGTAGCTGAGCACCCAGCCAAAGGAGGACTTGACGTCAGGATGCTGGTTGTATTCTCCTTTGTTGATTATTAATAATAGATGACTATCTTATGGTTCCATTCTCGTTGTACTTGTAATGGTTGATGTTGAATTATATCCTTCCTGACTGTTGTATAATTGCATATATTAGATTTTACGCTTGTGTTTGTGTTGTTCTCTTTGTGTGCAGGTGTCCATTCACGTGGATAGTGGAGGATTGTGACCGGCCAAGGCAAAGGAACTTGGGCGACATCTCTTCTACAAACGGAAGCGTTGGATCTCAAGTAGGTCTCCATCACCTACCTTTTATTTGCAATTAGGAACATGCGTGATAGCATTGTTTGATTGTTGCTAGACCTGTTCTGGGCTAGTAGGGATCGCCTCTATCCGTAGAGGGGATTTACCTCTCCAACAGGAGCCCTTGAGGTTGGTGCCTCAAAATTGACAAGGTTGAAACATAGGAAGTCCAAGTCGGTGCTTGGCATATTACAAGTTGGAGCCTAGGAGATTGAAGATTGGTGTCTTCATCTAGGGTTGGAGCCCTACATATATTGTACTTGATTTATGTAAAGAAGAAATTAATAAAAGCATTTATTCTTATTGTTCATTTTGTGTTCTAAATATAAGTGATCTGACTAGTAAAAATAGCAATTGAAAAAAAATACTGATTCACCCCCCCCAGTATTTCCAACATTTAATGTATATGCCAGGAATGCCTTTTTATTGTTCTTAATCCAAAGTCCACCGTTTTTGTCTCCATTTACTTCCAAAATTCACTGCTTTTATGCCCATTTACCCCTGCCACCGCTTTGTTCCACCTGCAACAGTTGTTCATGTACATTGCCAAGACTGTTTTTGTTCATGTACATTGCCACCGCCGCTTCTTAGCACCACACTGCTTCTTGGTGAGTAGTTAGCGAGTATTAGAAACCTGTATCACAATTTTGCAATTTTATAGAGAAATGCTTGTTATTGAGTATTGCAAACCTGCATCAAAATTTTGCATACAACCTGCATCACAATTTTACAGATTTGCACTGTATTGTTGTGTGTTTGCTCAGAATTTTGTATTGTATTTGGACTATATTGCTACTATTGCTCCCATTACAAAAAGAAAGGATTGTACTATAGTTGTTGTGTTTTCTTTCTCCCATAAACTGGTTCTTAAAGAATGGACTATATTGCATTTGTTGTGTTTTAACTCCCATGATCTAGTTATTTTGATAACAAGGTGTTAAATAGTCAACATTCTCTTCATAGCAGGTTGGACGTGTGTGTTCATCCTACCATGAAGCAAGCTTAGTTGTAGTAAAGCATTTTCTTGGAAATTAGTAACTAGAGGTAAGTAAATTTGCTTATTTACAGGCCTACTTAAATGTAAATTTTCTTATTTATATGAACATTTCAAATTTTGTTCTAATCAACAACGAATGAAGATAAGCATAGAAGAAAGAATATAGACCCATGCAATTATTTTCAAGAAGACAAAAATAAAACCTCAACAATCCTCTTCAAGTAAACAAAAATAAATTGCTATACTAACTTGATGAAAACAAAAATAAATTTCTATACTAACATGATGAATGGAGACCTGCGCGGTCCTTGACTTCCTTGTCTTTCTCAATTGAAGAATGATTGGTTTCATGTGTTTTTGCTGCAACAATATCCTTAGCTTCCCCTATGATTAAATATTTAGAATAGATCTTGGTCCTTCAACTAGCTCTCAAGAACGTATATATAAATTCAGTGGATATTGTTGTAAGTTTAACCCCGTACAGAAATTACCTACATATGAATTCTAAAACACATAAAATAAACAATGTGAGAGCATAACACATAAAACACATATACACAGATATTTTCCCCTAGATCCCAAAACTGGGACCACCAGATTGATTTTTCATTATGTTCCTTTCAATGTTATAATACATATTTATACATGTCGAAGCATCCAATGCCATGGATCGAGAACCATCGCGTCCAAAACCATGGACCGAAAAACATCGCATCCAAAACCATGTGCAAAAAACATGCACAAAACCATAGGTTAACTACGTAGGCTAGACGTGGAAAGAATATAACACAACCCAACAATTGTACATTTTCAACATCATATTGTTGCAGACTGTTGTTTATGGTGTTGGACTATGGCAACCCTCAGTGTTTTACATGTTATGTCAATCGTTTTGGTTTCTTTGTACACTTTATCATATCATGGAAGTTGTGCCACCAAGGTCGAGACAAAAGAACTTGCCACTCACCTGCATGGTTGCACTTTAAGAGTGGGTCTTGTTGCAAAAATACATACTGGTCTCTCTAGCAAGCCATCTTCTCCTCATTCTCTATGGTTTAGCTAATTTGGTGAGGGGAGAGCTTGAGCTTCCAGTTCTTGATTTGGGTTGAGAGATTCAAGTGGGTAACTGATGCTTGCATATGCAGGGTACAAACTCTCCTCATCGATTGTCAAATAAATCTCTGAGGTTACCTTCCCTTATTTACCGATTGTCAAGGAACTCTCTGAGGTTACCTTCCCTTGTTTATCGTGGGTTGACTTTGTTCGAATGTTCTAGTGTTTTTCGAGCGAGGTTTCCCACCTTACTAGGTGCTCCATTTAGCTAACTCTATAACTACATTATCAAGTGCAAGATGATGGATCTAATTGGAAGCATACTATACCACCTTCAGTTCATCAACCTAATCTTTGGTATTTCGAACTATACTATATTATGTTCATCTTTGATCATATGGATTTGAACCAAAAGACTCATAAAATGGTTACAAAGTCTCTCCTCATTACCGACCTTACACTTGGAAACTCACATGTTGTTTTAATTCTTAAACTTGGATCTGAAACCCACATGTTATTGTAACTCTCAGAATTCCCCTGCAAAACCAGCCCAAATGTTTCATATTGCCATCTGCTTGTCCATGCACAAGGCATAGTTGTTTCACATCATCACCGTCATGTCTTTCAAGGATATATTCAAAGCTTTTTGGTTGCAGAGATGTGGTGGGGCTATTGGTTACAAACAATAATGAAAACACCATCCATTTCAATATATATTCGAACTTTTCTAGGTTGGATAACTTCTCTAAGCATGTATTCCTTTGAGTTGAGCCCTAAGTTATATTGGGAAGCCCCTTTCAATTCGTGATATGCTCTTCGTTGCCCCTTTCAATCGGTGATATTATCTTTATTCAATAGCTTTATGATCCAAATTGGATCATTATATTGCTTGTCATCCCTCTGATGCATTTGGAGTGGAAAAATAGGAGGAATTAGCTCATGGGACTGTTTTTACCGGCGGAACCTAGTTTGGCAAAATGGGATCTGAAACCTTCCAGGAGCATTTTGAGGCATCAAACAACGTTTTTTGGGGAAAAAATTTGCCACTTAATTGCAACATATTTTCATGCTTTTCTACACATAAATATTTCCAATAGCGCAAGAATCACATCAATAAGAGTTCGTATGAAAATGTTATGCCACTCGGAAGTTGACCTTCCTATTTTCACACCTACAAATTGGGAGGATCAACCCCCATTATTCACGGAAAAGGGGCTAGCCACGTGTTTGTGATACAGAAGACTCTAGAAGAGTCTATTTTATAAATCTAGTTTAGAGTTGATGTAGTCAAACTTAACCATTAGTAGGCTATAGGGTTGTGTTATAACCAGGCCACTGGGAGGAAGAGGCATTCCATTCTTTCCAGAGAATTTTATTCCATAGTTGAGAAAAGATAGCCATAAGCGATAGGAGGTAGAGAACACAAAGAGGATCTATGTACTATAGAAGACCATGGGCCAAAGACATTACTTCTTTGTATCTATAGCCATATTTCTAGTCAGAAAAAGAGAGCGAAGCAACCTCACCTTCCAACTGGGTTTTCTCCCAAAAGGGTTTCCCAGAGAGCATATCTTTTGTATTATGTGTGTGTAAGCTTATTTTGTCATTCTCTACTTTTATTCTTGATTTACTTTTACATGCATGCACTAATTACATTTAATTTTACAAATATAGAAATTAAATAAAACTGTAATAGTGTAGAATCTCAAAATTTTAATATAATATTATCAGATTTGTTGTGACAAACTGTTGAGTGGAATATCCATAGAAGTTTACAAATCACTTTACAATGCGACAATCTTAATAAGTGCATGGTTTTCAAACCAAAACCTCCACTTTAAACACCACCCTTTCTTTTGACAAGAACGTTGAAAACATCAATAGCTAGTTTACTTAGATGGCATGGCTATGTGTTTCATCCAAATCAAATCGATTATGTATGGGATGTGTGCAATGGGCTATGTTTGACCTATGTTCGGGTGACTGGCTATCATAACATGCTTTTACAAATTGTATTACATAAATGGTTCATATGCTTCCTATTTGGTTCATATGAACCTCCTCGTCAATGCGGTATTATATGCTCCATACCTCTATCATAGTAATACCATTCCAAGATCATTCGTATCTTTACTATCTTATCATCTTATATTATTATATGGCATGCTTAATACCATTTCAATATCAATCGTATCTTTACTATATTATCATATTATATTATTATATGGCATGATTTTAAGGGATGTGATGTCAGAAGGTAAGTAATTCCAACCAAAGAGCGAGTTCAATGGTAACTGGAGTGTTGGGAACAGGATCCCCCAAAGGACAATTTTGGGCTGAAAACCCATGTTTTGGTCAAATTTTGTAAGGAACTTGTTAAGACTCCGCATTTTGTGGTCACGGAGCATGAAGGTGTCATAAGTCATAAAGGGTTGTCTGCCCTTAGTTTTTTAAAGTAAAGTCGGCTGTAAGAGATCTACCCATGGTCTGCAGACCGTGGGATTGTATAAAAAGAGCTAAGCTCTAAGTAGTTAAAGAAATCAATCAATCAATGGACACAAGATAAGAGAGTCATAGCTCTGAAGTAAGAAGTCTAAGTTTCAGGTCGTAGCATAGGTAGAGGATTTGTAGTTGAGTGCGCAGAGGCCTAGGGTAGAAGTCCGCAACTGAGTGCGCGGACCCCTGCAGCTGTGTACGCAAGGCGGATAGAGTCTGCAATTACTTGGAAATATCAATAAAGAGAAGTATTCTGCAATTTTTGTGTCTTTGTTCAGATTACTGCCTCTTATAATTTTACATATAAATTTCCTTATGTGATGGACGAATGTGTATGATTATGTTGGATAATTGAATGCATATAAGAATATCTATTTACGCGGTGCTAATTGTGAGTATCTAATAACATAAGTAAGACACTTAGACTAGTTTAGGAATCTGCACGGTACACTGACTTAGCAGTGCGAAAGTATCTGAATTGAAGGATAGTGCTGCACAAATGTCAGCCGTACCCTTTCGCAGAGGTATTGAAGGACAGAATAGAGGGCTCGTCTGGTAAGCCCTAGAGCAAAGTGACTTGCGCAAAGGTAAGAATAATTGGAATAAAACGACATCACGACCATCTCAGGGTGCGGAAACTTGGTTCCAGCATCCCCCCATACTGCTTCGGGTGAGACTTTGGTTCGCGCTCTACGGGATGATGCCGAAAGGGCCAGTAGTGTAGGGATTTGTTTGGCTAATTAACATTGAACCTAGGTCAGGCCCCCTCAAGCCAACAAATAGTTCCGTTGCGGGGACCGAAATATGCATAAGAGATGTGTGATGTCGTATCACTAGAATCAGACCAAGAAAGAGATTGGAGACTGGTTGGATAGGAAGATCCACGAATTCGTGGCACAGGAGAACAGAAACCCGTGACTGACAAAGGAACAATGGCTGGACAGTTGCCTATATACAGAGATCCATGAAATATTTTTCTGATTCTTTTCGATTGAGCTATACATGTAGATCGTGAAGCTAGAAGATAGCCAAGGAAGGTGGAAAATTGATGACCCTATTATGTGGACCCTGGAGCTAGTGCAAAGGTTGGAGGCATCGGAGGATAAGAATGACCGTGTTGTCGATCATTGGATCGATCGCATCATAGGAGGATTTGTAACTGAATTTGCGGTCGATACCTCAGTCAGCTATAGCGAGGTAGAGCGACGTTTATCAAAGGATCGCGAGGTAAGTATGTGAAATCTTTGAATACCTAAATTAAAATGCTATTGTGTGAAAAAAGGGTTATGCAGCTACCTTGATGTTTGGGGATACATGAAGCAAAAAAAATTACAGAAACAAAGGAAAAAATGGTCTTGAATATAGTCCGTTGATTTCACCTTCGCAAGGTGACGAAGAGGGAATAATGTAGGTTTCTCCACAAAGTGCCATTCAGTTAATAAGGAAAGGATTCCCATGAATACCATCTCCACCCAAACCACCTCCAACTTCACCACCATCACCTGCGACTTCACCCATACCACCTCCACCTCCACCGCAATTCAGTATGGAAAATTTAGTGAAGTTTCCTTTGTTCAAAGGCTTGGGGAATGAGGACCCCTACCAATTCTGGTTCGTTATAAAATGTGTATGGGAATCTCAGGGTGTTATAGATGATAACATGAAGAAGGTGACATTGGTTAGCGCTCTGCAGGATCGTGCGCTAACCTGGTATATCAAGTACGCTAATGATAACCCGAATGCTGGAGTGGTAGACATCCAAACAACACTGAATAAAGAATTCAGTAGGCCTAAATCTGAAGCACAGTCTATTGTAGGGTTCAAAGAAATCACAATGCAACTAGGCGATACACATTGGGAACTCGATCAAAGGTTGAAGTGTACAATCCGCGAAGCTAACATGAACCTAATAGACGGACAACATCGTGAGTGGTTTGTGGCTTCGCTCCTTCCACACTTAAGGGTTGTGCTGTCGCAACAGAACATAAAAACTCAGGCAGAGGCCTGGGAGATCACAATGAGGCTGCATGAAACACTGATGCAAGATCCAAATCTGGGGGTTCAACAGATCCATGCGCAGTTGAAAAATATTTTCCTTGAGATGCAAAGCTTGAAGCAAGACAGGATAGTTTGACCAGAGGTGCGCGAAGAGGTATGGTGTCTGAAATACAAGGATCAGGGGCGTGAAAAAGACCATTGTCTGGTCTTTGTGAACTATATTGCAGGAGGAGGACCAATGCCTTTGAGGTCAAAAGCTCAAGCAGGACCAAGTGTGGGGCCTGCATTATGTGCGCTAATGTAATGTAGCAAGAAAACATGCCACGGATAACTGTCATCTATTGAAAAAGTTTGTACAGACACCGCAACAACTGTTCTGCAACTTTTATAGGTTAGTAGGGCATGACGAGCGTAATTGTAGGAGTTATGAATTGATGATGGATAGAACTCTCGCCTATAGGGTTCAAGCAGATACGCAACCCGCTGACCAGAGCACAGGGATGGCAAGGATAGGATTTCAAGGGCGAGAACGAGGCCGAGGCAGAGGAGGACCTGGCAAAGGTTGGGGATAGTTGATTTGCTACAATTATGGAGGAATAGGACATTATGCCTGTGATTGTACTAACCCAACTTGTCTGTCATGCAAGTATTGCACTCTGTTTGATCATGAAACAGAAGATTGTCTTATGTTGATAGCAAGCATACATGACAAAGGGACGCTACCACTGTAGCCTACTCAGAACCTGCAGATGATGAGGTCTAAACCATGCAAAGAGGATCCAAACATGAATATAGTGATCCGAAGTGGAATCACAATAGGAGATGACAAGGGGAAGCAAACAAAATACAGTACATGGGTTCGGAAAGCTCCAGCAAAGAAAACTAAGTTTGATTTGGAGCGTGCACATGAAACCTTCATGGAAGTGAAGAAGATCTTCGTTGAGGCCTCCACCTCAGGAAGAAAGGATAAGCCTGATCAGGAGATGGACCCTTCTATGCTTACAATTTTCCTGGAGACCTATATGAAGTTACTGTGTGATAGTAAGGCTGTGAAGGGATTACAAGAGCTTATAAATAGATGCGTCAGAAACACCCCGAGTGAGCCGCGTGTAGTGCGAAAGATAGGTAAGCATAAAACATGGACGGGATGAGAGATGAAACTAACCACGCAGATAGGAGAGTATGAGATGGATTAGGTTATCTTGGACCTAGGGTCAAATGCGAACGTCCTACCCAAACAGACTTGGGAGCGGATGGGAAGACCTGCGCTACAATGGTCTCCGATTCAGCTAAGGATGGTGAATCAGCAGAAAATCATCCCCATGGAGCAGTTGCAGGGGATGACAGTAGATATTGAAGTTGCGAGCGCACTGGCTAATTTTGAAGTAATAGAAATTGTGGATGACAACAACCCCTATCCCGCGCTTCTTGGAATTGACTCTACTACTGATATGAACGGGGTAATCAACCTAAAGAAGTGAAAGATGATATTTGAGAAGAAATCACTACGTGTAATAGTACCCCTAGATGTTGCTGAAGGATCGTGCTATACTGAACCAATTCGCGATTATGAGAGAGATGGTGATCTGGACTATATCTATAAGATAACAACGTGAGATAAATATTGGGTGAATCCCACCATGGATGGATGAATTACATGGGATCACAAGAGTTCCTGCACCTCGGAATCTAATGAAGAACTAGAGCACTGGCAGAATTGGTTACACGAAGTAACTACAATGAGTTGTAACATGATGACCCATTCGTTGCGCTGTGTGTCATCAGAGGTAAGAAATATGCCTACTTATGATGGCCTGAATGATGTAGATATTTTTTCTAGATGCATTTGAAAGGGAGGTACCAGAAAAGAAGCGCTTCCGGATGTTGGACTGGGCACTGCGCACTACGCCCGCAAGATGGTGGGGTACGCACAAGGGAAGCTTTGATAATTGGTGCGAATGTAGGAGAATGATGCAAACTCACTTTGGGAAGCCGAAGGTATGGATGACAAACAAGTGTGATGGGCAGGATGATCGCATGCACACTTGGCCAAATGGATACAGGCTGGTGGAGAAGACCTGGACCACCCTATCATGTTTGCAAGCAGAAGGTTATCCAAGGTAGAGAAGAACTATTCCACTATCGAGCGCGAGGGGTTAGCTATGGTATATGCGCTCCAGAAATTTAGACATTACTTGTTGGGAGGTCATTTTAAGATGTACACAGATCATTCCGCGCTGAAATACCTGGTCAATAAGCCTGTGTTGGGGGGGAGAATCTACAAATGACTGTTAATTTTCCAGGAATATGATTTTGAGGTTATTTTGAAGCCTGGATGACTGAATGTGGGACTAGACCATCTGTTGTGCATCAAAACAAGGGAAGAGCCCACTAATTTGGAGGAAGGATTGCCTGACGTGCAGCTATTTGTAGTGTGCATCGTGGATGGTAATTTTGAGGATATAATACATTTCTTAACGACAGGGACTCCCCGGAAGGATACACTGTCCAACAGAAGAAGGAACTAGTGGTGCGCGCGATAGATTTCTCTATCATTGCTGGGCATCTATACAAAATGGGATCTGATGAGATATTGTGACGATATGTACCTGAGTTTGAAAGAAGCAGCATCCTCGCGGACACTCATGGGGGCACCGCGGGAGGAAATTATGCATGGAGAGCAACCGCACAGAAGATTCTACGCGTAGGGTTATGGTGGCCTACCCTCCATCAGGACTCAAGAGCGCATTGCAAGGCGTGCGATGTATGTCAAAGGACTGGCAAGCCATCGGAAAGGGATGAGATGCCTTTGAATCCATAGATGACGTTACAACCCTTTGAGAAATGGACGATAGATTTTGTGGGACCCATTTAGCCCCAAGGAAAGACAGGAGCGAGATACATTATCACCGTGATGGAATATTTGACTCGTCGGGTAGAGGCACAACTTGTGAAGGATTGCATAGGCGCGACCACTGCGAAGATCCTCTTTGAGCATGTAATAATGTGATTTGGCTATCCAAAGATCTTGATGAGTGGTCGCGGTATGCACTTTTTGAATGAGACGATCAGCGCACTAATGGAGGAATTTCAGGTATATCACCAGAAGAGCATGCCTTATGACCCGCAAGCTAACGAGACGGTGGAAGCATTCAATGAAGTGTTGGAGAATGCACTAACCAAGGATTGCAATGCTCAGAAAATTGATTGGGACCTAGGTATACCTGCAGTACTATGGCCTTATCGAACGACATGTAGGAAGTTGACTAGAAAAACTCCCTTTAGGCTTGTCTATGGGGTTGAAGCAGTAATGCCTATGGAATATATTGTGCCTAGTCTGTGCATAGCAATGCTCACAGGTATGACAGATCGCGGAACCCTGGAGGAAAGGCTCGCACAACTGGATGAACTTGAGGAAGAGAGATTTCTAGTTGGATTTCATCAACAAGTCCAAAAGTTGCGTGAAAGGGCATGGCATGATCGAAACATTAAGTTGCGCACCTTTAAGGTAAATGACCTAGTTTTGTTATATGACAATAAGTTTGATAAATTTCTAGTGAAATTCTGAATGCACTAGTTAGGGCCCTATGTTATTAAGGAAATTACCAACGGAAGAGTAGTACAGTTGGTCAAATTGAATGGAGATCCTTTCCGAGGAAAGGTGAATGGTAGTCACTTGAAGCCATACACCGGGGGTCCGACCAGGTGACTAGATGATGGTAGCACAATCTTAGCACTCCAGGCAACTGAAAGGAGGTGCATGACTATAAACTACATTGCCCAGATGGGGAAGATGAGCGATTGGAGGTTTGAGCGAAGCAAGGAAGTGTCACAGGGTTCGCAACAGTGCGAAGCAAGTTGCGCTCCCTAGGGAGAAATCGCGCAGGTCGGCCAAAAAGTGACCGTTAAAGTCACTGTTCATGATTTGACGACAAAAGTGCGGCCAAATGGAGCGGGCGGCTGACATTTAAGATGAACTTTATGGCTCAAATCCTTGAAAATCTACTGCCAATCTGACATTAATGAACTGAATTTGGGGGGAATGGTCGGATTTGAATTCAAAATGCCCTATAAATTACAAGTGGTTGTCCAGCAAAAAACACTTGGAATTTTGAGAATTGAGTTGTTGAGTTCTTAGGCACCCATGAACCGAGAATTCTTCGAGACTTTCAAAGAGACTCCCGCATTTGAAAACTTGCTAGAGACAACGTGAGAACTGTTAGAAAGTGTTATGTCAGCACCCGCAGAAACTATAAATACCGAAGAAATAGTAGAAGAGTCGGTGCCGGAATTTGAAATGGAGGCAGAAGTAGCTGCTCTAGAGGTCACCGAGGTGCTCCCTCAAGTCCCTAAATCACCAAGAATGCTGAGAGCGAAGCCGACCCCCACCAAAGAAATCGTGAAAGATAAGAAGGGCAAGCATCTTCTATACTAGTGTGCGCATTGCCAAGGAGAAACCCACCAAAACCCCACCACACAGGAGAAAGGCAAGACCATAAACTTAGAACCAGAGGAGGAAGACATTGAAGACATCTCGATGGATGATGAGGATGTGGGAGTTGAAGTGGAGGAGGTTGAAGCCCAGGGTGCGGACCCTATTACTCGGTTGCCAAAGTATGTCCCTCCATGCAAGCCTAAGTCCAAGGTGCCGAAGGACATTGATAAGAGTAAGACTCCCCTGTAAACCCCTCTACTGCCGGACGATATTGTTTTCGATGGTTTGTGCTTGGCATGAGTGTTGTTCCTGAAACTTGAAGACTGGGACTTGGTGAACCACGAGAAGTTCCCACACCTGGTGACCGAGCAGTTGATGTGCTGCATCATTGATATGAATACAGGAATGACGACATTAGAGCCGTGGAGGTTGCTCAAGGGAGTAGAGACAACAGGGTTGCTCAACCTCCTCTGGGTGTCGCACTACAACCACACCCTGATGGCAGTTTTCGTCATCAAGCAGTTGTTGTTCTTGGTGCATGATGGGTGTCTGTGG
>APFE030524923.1:6459-30998 GCA_000404065.3 Pinus taeda
CACTTCATCAGCTTACGAGCCCCGGGTTGACAATTTATGATAGCAATTTAGACAACACTAAATTGACCAAACAGTGGGTTATGTGAATAAATTAATGTTTGGGACTACACGAAGTGAAAATATATACATAAGTATAATTAGTGAGGAGTTGTAAAACAATACCTTAATTTTACCCTCACGGGAAAGTGAGGAGGAGCTCGTGAAAGTCTCTCCAAGAAGCGCAGTCAAGTTGATAAGACAGAGATTTCCACCTTTACCACCCCCACCCACATTGCCAATTGTTTCACCCTCCTCACCTCCATCTCCACCCACTCCACCTCCTCCATCACTGCAACTTAGTATGGCAAGTGCAATCAAACTGTCAGTGTTTAGAGGAGTAGAAATGAAGATTTGTACCAATTCTAGTTTGTGGTAAGAGCAGTATGGGAAGCACAGGGTGTTGTGGATGATAACATTAAAAAGGCTACACTAGTGAGCACATTGCAGGATCGCGCATTAACGTGGTATATCAAGCATTCTAATGACCACTCGAATGTAGTTATCGTAGAGATCTAGGCCACATTGAACAGGGAATTTAGCAGGCCAAAATTAGAGACATAATCAATCATCAGGTTTAAGGAGATCGTGATTCTCCCAGGTGAGACCCCCTAGGATCTGGACCAAAGGCTAAAGAGTACAATCCATGAAGCGAATATGATGTTACTAGATGCACAACATCATGCATGGTTTGTGGACTCACTTATGCCACACTTAAGGACGACATTGTCACAACAAAAACTTTCCACCCAGGCCAAAGCGTTGGAGATGGAAATAAGATTGCATGAGACCCATATACAAGACCCTGGGTTAGAATTCCAACAATCCACGCACAACTGCAAAATCTGTGTCTAGAGATGCAAAGTTTGAAATAGGAGAGGATAACTCAGCCAGAGGTGCGCGAGGAAGTATGATGCATAAAATGTAAAGGCTAGGGGCACGACAAGGACCATTGTCAAGTGTTCACAGACTACTTAGCAGGGGGAGGGCTCATGCCATTAAGACTGGAGACACAGGTGAGGCTAAGCATGGTTTCTGCATTATGGTGCGTGATCTGCCATATAGGAGGGAAACATACCACAGATAATTGTCATTGTTGCAGAAGTATATGTAGATGTCTTAACAATTATTTTGTAATTTCTATAGGTCGGTAGGCCATGATGAATGCACTTGCCAAAGCTATGAACTAATGATGGATCAGACTCATGCCTACAGGGTACAAACCGAAATGTGAACCCTCGACCCAAATGCAGGGATGGCACGTGCTGGGTTTCAGGAGCGCAGTTAGGGTTGAGGCAGAATGGGACCGGGAAAGGGTCGCGGATAGATAATTTGTTACAATTGCAGAGGGCCAGGGAATTATGCCCACAATTGTATGAACCCGACTAGGATATCATGTTGGTACTATAATCAGTTTTATCATGAGGAAAAAGATTTCCCTTCATTGGTAGCGAAGATGCATGAAAAGGGGGTACTCCAGCCCCCTCCAACCCAAAATTTACAAATGATGAGGTTTGAACCATGCGAAGAAGACCCAAATGTAAACATGATGCTCAGGAGTGGAATGGTCATGGGAGAAGATAAGGGGAAGTAGCCAAAAGATAGTGTGTGGGGTCACAAGGCTCTTACAAAGGAACTCAAGTTTGACTTAGAATGTGTGAAGGAGACATTCATGGAAGCTAAGAAGAGCTTCACAGAGGCCTCCACTTCAGGTAGTAAGGATTAACTAGAACCAGGGATGGATCCTTCAATGCTCACTACCTTTCTGGAGACATGCATGAAATCGTTGCATGACAACAAGGTAGTAAAAGGGCTACAGGAACTTATCACTAGGTGCACGGGGTCAAGAGAATCGCCCGTGGTCCGAAAACATGGTAAGCATGCATTGTGCACAGGAAGGGAGATAAAATTGACTGCGCAAATAGGTGAGTACAAAATGGATCAAGTAATCCTTGATCTAGGTTTGGACGTGAATGTAATACCAAAGGTAAACATGAGAACGCATAGGCAGACCCACATTATAATGGTCCCCTTTTCAGTTACGAATGGTGAACCAGTTGAATATTTTTCCCATGGGAAGATTGCAAGGGGTGACAGTCAATATTGAAGGTGTGAGAGCGCAGGTAGATTTTGAAGTGATAGAGATTGTCGATGATAGCAATTCCTATCCCGCGCTATTAGGAATAGACTAGGCTACCGATATGAACAGAGTCATAAAGTTGAAGAAGTGCAAAATGATATTTTAGAAAAAGTCACTATGCATAATAGTACCGCTAGATCTATCCGAAGGAGCGTGATACACTAAACCGGTACACGACGATGATAGTGATGATGATCTCGATTGTATCTACAAGATAATTGCATAAGGAAAGGATTGGGTGAACCCAAATGTAGATGGAAGGATTTTGTGGGAGCGCGAAAGCTCCTGCACTTTGGATTTAGACGAAGAGATAGAGCGATGGTAGAATCAACTGCATGAAGTAACAACGCTAAACTACAACATGATGATCAGGTCATTGTGTTGCGTAACAATAGAGGCAAGGGAGATACCAACATATTATAGTGATGGATGAATTTCAGAGCAAATTCGGAAGTGCAATACCAGAACAACAATGGTTCGAAGCAATGAAGTGGGCACTGTGCGCAATATCCACACAATGGTGGGGTATGCATCAAGGAACTTTTGAAGACTAGCATGGATGCAGAACGATGACGCGCCTATGTTTTGGAAAACCCCAGCTTCAAACAAAAGCCAATCAACATGGGAAGAAAAACTTGTGCGCCCACCTTTCCTGATGGGTACAGACATATGCTATACAGTCCGCACAAGAGCATAGCACCCCCAGCCTAGAGAATCGGAAGAAATCACAGTAGCGGGAGAGGCGATGTGTGTTACTAGTTCTCCATGATGAGGCATTCCATAGGGTGCATGGATACTAAACAAGGTTCACTAGGGGAGACGAACTGATTGGGACATGTGCGTGCCAGCGGTTTGATAGGCCTACAGGACCAAGTGCAAAAACCTAACCACGAAGATGATTCTGAAGGTGTGAAACAAAGTAGAAACCAAAATTTCTGAAGGGAATACCAAAAGGAATCCAAATATAATAGCTCCTGCATTTATGACAACATGCGAAGACCAAGATGAAGGAATCACACACCTATGCGAGGATGACCATATAAGGCTATGGGAAGCCATTCGATGAGGTAACCTTAGACTTCGTGGACTCGAAGAAGATCGGGTACGATTGAGGAAGAAAAGCATGTTGAAGGACACTAAGATCAAAAGACTCGAAAATGAGGTCACATGAGTATGTCTCGTCAATAAACCAAGGATGAGAAGGCAAGATACAGATGGTCATACCACTGCATTAGAAGAATGTCCCCAAGAATTTATGACTCTGCTACCATGGCTGAGACTGCACCTTACCAAATGCAGTAAGAAGGGGAGCGCACCACATAAGGTAGAACACATAGTGCCGACTATCGTAAGGGAAATTGAGGAGTGTCCATAGACTATACTGGGAGGTGAATGGAAGTCTTTCATAGATGGTGGGGCCACCTAACTAGTCATAGGGAGCACAACCTCAATGCTCCAGATAGTTGAAAGAGAGCACGGGACTCTGAAAGTCTTTGTTTGGGAACTGTGCATTGAAGGAGGTGCATGCAGACTTACCATGGTACAAGGTTTGTACCCACATAGGGTACTACACTGCTGCACGGATAAACTAGGAAGTAGCTATTGGAATCACTATTCATGATGAGATGTCCAATTTAAGGCAAAAAGGAGCAGGCAACAGGCAATTAAGACACAAATTAGGAGCTAGATTTGGGACAATCTCCCGCCAAGAATGCATTAATGACTCAGAAGTCGGGGAATGGTCAAATTCACATTTGAAAGACGATATAAAACTCCCAAAGCTAGCCATGAGACAAAACTTGTTCGTTTGAGATTTGAGCTATTACGAAGAGCACTGAGTGTTGAGCGCCAAGCGGTATTTGAGCGCCAAGTTCACGAACAACCACTGATAGTTTGAACAAGATGACAACTACCAGGAGAGATGTGGTTTTTGTAGAGACTATCGTCGAGGAAGCCCCATAGAGACCTATGGTGTAGGTTGGGGATGCGTTGAAAACTCTGAAATCACCTCAGGCACCCAGGCCCAAGAAGGATAAACAGGCAGCAGGACTAGTCCGCATGTCCTCGAGAAATCCGCGGTTTGGTAAAATTTCCATGGAAGAAAAGGGCAAGGCTATCAACATTGAGACAAATGATGAGGAGGAGGACCTCCAGGCTCTCATAGATGAGATAGAGGCAGATGAAGACTTGGAAGAACACATCCAACAGGTGCACACTGTAGCAAAAATGCCTGAGTATGTTCCTCTATAGAAAGGGAAAGCTAAGGTACCCAAGGATTGGACGTCGCTAAGAGCACACTCCAAACCCCGATCCTCCAAGATGGAATTCTGTTTGAAGGCTCGGCCCTAGGCCGCGTGCCCATAATGAAATTTTAAGACTGGGACCTCACGGACAGTGAGAATTTCTCATATTTAGGGACTAAGAACCTCATCAAACAGGGCAAGGAGGGGTCATTTACAGTGCTAGAGTTACATAATTGGTTGCGCGGTGTGGAGGAGGTCGGACTACTCCACCTACTATGGATTCCGCACTTTCACCGTGCACCTATCATGATCTTTCTCATCAGGCATCTACTTTTCCTGGTGCACGATGGGTACTTATGGCTGGAGGAGTCTATTCCCATCATGGTGGAGCTTATCCACAGGATTTCCCAGCTTCCCTGTAAGGGAAAGGACCCTGTGGAGATAGTTGGCAAAAGTGGAGATTTGGCACTCGTAGAGGCTATGAAGAAGAAGTACAAATTGGAAAATAAGAATAGAGGCTACAAAATTAGTAGCATTAAAGATAAAGGGGTGCGCATGGCCACCCAACTACTGGCGAGGAAGGTGATGAGAAAATTCTACGGAGACAAGGTATCATCGCCGGTCATTGCAGTGGCAAAACAATGCGCGGAAGGGGTCCAATTCAACTGGGTTGAATTCCTCTGTGAAGAATTCCTAACCAAATTCAAGGAAGCTCAAGAGTAGAGCAAGACCTTCCACTATGCATGGTTTCTCTTGTCTATTTTATTGGTGACAGGGAAATTGCCTCAGGATAGTCAGTTCCCTCATATTGAACACGACTTGCCAGAGGCTGTAAAATATGTGTCGCTTTGGGCTACGAAGGAAGCCACACGGACGCACGAAAGTAAGAACTTCTAGGTGCTCATGGAGGTGAGTGTTTGGATGTGGATTAAAAGGAGGTCATGCCTACCCCCCATAGTGTACAATAGTCTACAGAGCTTTGCAGACTTCAAGGTAGATATGCACAATGTGTATATCAAGGCGCGTAACGATCTAGCACAGAACTGGACCAAGCTTCCTTTCATCATAATTGATGACGCCATCTTCTCCATTCTGGAATCATGGCCTCCTGAGTGGCGTGTCCTGAATCTGGTAGAGAAGGATAGAACAATGGCAAAAAATCATAAGGATTCCACCAAGCTGCATATTAACCAGTTGGCCCAACAGAACCGCAATGAACAGTTGGGCGTGGAGGTAAGAGCTACCTACGAGGAAGTGAAGGCAACCACAGAGCAGGCCAAGGCTTCCAACAAATCAGCAGCAACATAGGTGACAGGGGCCACCACGACACAGGGGGAAGAGGGCCCAAACTTATCCATAGGACAAGGAGCAGAGGACACAACAAAAGGCATGGACCCGAGAACAACATCTACACAGCTGAAACAGCCATGCGTTATGGAAATATTAGGCTCACAAAAGAAGGCCAAGGCTTCCAAACTGGACATTGAGCCAATTACATTAATAAAGGGTGACCTCTATGACATTGGTGAAACAGTTCGCGAGGTCACCTGGGAATGTTATCGGGAAATCTAGTGTCCACTCGGAGCTACCAATCCCACTAGGACGAGTAGCTATCTTAGAAACAAACAAGCCAAAACTACTTTCGATTTCCTTTATGAGAAGTAGATAAGAGGGGAGCAAAGGACACCAACCTCAGTCTTGTGCTTGGTTCCTTGCTTGGTTCCTCTCCCTTCTGACAGATCTTTGCTGCTGCTTCTTTGCTTACCCATCTTGACCACACAAATGCATATATCATAAAACATACAAGAATGTGGAGGAAAACTTGAATAGCTTTATTAATATCAAGAATAGAAAAGAGGATTACAACCCATTGTTTTGACCCAGTGTCATCCTCTCAGCATGAAATCCCTTCTTCACCTCATGAAAAGCTTAGATCACCCAACACTATGATATTGCACCAAGAAACCAACAACACTTCCTTACAGATACAAGCTTCCAGCCTTGTTCTGTGCTGTGGGATCCATAATAGATGTTGTAGGGGGGTGAATTAGCTTCTGGGTTTTTTATTATTTTCTCTCTCTGATAGTTCTTGATTCACTTGGAGATATGATCTCTACTCATCCCGGGTTGAATTTAGAGAGGCAAGTTCAGGAGAAGTTTCTGGAAGATTCCATGATCATCCACCTTGCAAACTGTCTCTGCCATTTGTCTACTCTCGCCCATCACACATTACAGAAGGGTTTTCAAGTATGCATCACACTTTTTACTTTGAGCAGGTGAGATGCATCGCACCTTCTGGACTGGGCAGTCTGTATGGTCCAATTTTGACCAGTTCTGAGCAGTTTTCTGTGGAGAACTTCTGGGAGATGATGTAATCAGCTAACCTTGTTCCTTTAGGGTGTGAAGCAACACTTTTAGGGAACCCTTGGTTTATGGACATGTATGATTGGGGTTGTAGTGCCCAAAAATGTCTATAACAGTTGGCCCCTAAAGCATGAGGTCATTAATCTTTTGATGTCGAGTGAAATGCTTTATCATGAGGATCCGAAGTTTTTTCGAGCTGGAAAGTGACCTGTAATAAGATACAATACAATACATTATCTTCATAATATTTTTCATGATCTAGCAGAGGCGAGTATTCCCATGCAGAGCTTTGTAAATTCATTTCCATGTACATAGCACAGACAACCGTTTGTATAGTAGACTGATGATTAGAACGGAGTCGTTATTCTTTGATTTGGATGATCATATGTTTGGCAATGATGTACATTTGATGTCTTTATATTCCTAAATACATCGCAGCCCAAATGGATGACTAGATCCAGGGTCTTCAAACTTGTTCAATCTTCACATGGAGTACAATTTGATTCATGTGAAAGATGTTATGGAGTCGAACGTGGAAAGACATCGCCTGATTACCGGCCAATAATGTAAGCTGTTAATAGGCACGAGATGAATCACCGATAATGATGATTACCCTCAGGGTATGACAGTACAATTCATGTGGTGTGAAAAAGGGACTTGGTGTTGAACACCACATAAAATCTTTCCATCGAAGGCCATTGATGTAAACCTATCGCCGGAAGTGAGAAACTTGCCATTGAGGTATGCAAGCTTCAAAGTATTGAAAGTGGTGTTCCTAGGTCGACTTCTTGGATAATGAGCTGATGTCAACAAGAAGCGGCCCATCGTAGGAGGGCCTTAATGAATCCCACATATACGACATGGAACAAAGAAAATGATTTTGTGGAGGTGAAAACGATCTGATGATATAGGGTTTAGGGTGGCGGTCATGAAAGAATGGACCGTGAATGTATTGCAGCGGATGAGACACAGGTGAATTCTCTGAGCGACTTCTCTTGAACATATCGGCGACAATGAAACAGATTGGTAGCATTAACCCCAAATATGGATGGTACGATGGACCAATGGTGATATGATCGGTGAATAGAATAACCCAACCCAATTCAGATGTGGAGTGAAAGTGTCATGTTCAAGAGCAACTTGCTACCAATAAAGTTTCTTCAAGGTTTCTTCCAAATTTTCCCTAGTCATTCCTAACCAGTACCTCTTTATCTTTATCAAGCTTGAGGATGATAACATATTCTTGTTCTAGAATTTGACCTTCGGGTGAACCCGTTACTATGTTTTAACGAGCCTAGCGACAATGAAACTCATTCTCGTCTAAATGGACAAGTTTGTCGCTACTGATTTTAATGAGTTAAACGACAATGGTAACTCGGTCATTTTTCAATTTTAGAGAGTCTAAAAAGGGATGGAAAGGAAACTCCAATAATCCTTTTTCGTCATATAATCCCTTAAGTCTGAAAAAGTATAAAATAATATAAAAGGGATGAAATTTTCATAGTTTTAACGAGCCAAACAAGACAAGCACTCGATATTTTTGTGTAATAATCCCTCAGGTCCAAAAATATTAAAATCTAGAGGAGGGATAGCACTTCCAGTAGCTTCAACGAGTTGGAGAGGCCAATCGCTCAACAATATTTTCATAGTTTACGAGTCAGGTGAAAAGAGCTTAAAGGAGACTCATTTTTTGAGGAACGAGGAATAATTTCGGGTAGCAGCTGATTCCAAGTAAGGTTTGGAATTTTCCAATCAGGGTAATGTCACAAGGATGGCTAACAGAATCACTCGTCACAGATGTTCCTCAAAAAGGGTTAACAATATAATGGAGGCGAATGATTGGCTCAAACAGATTTGAGGTGATGATGAGAACACGACCAAGGCTCAAAAGATGATGATAATGCATTCACAATGGTTATTTACCAAAGATTGGTTCATTTTTTAATGAGCTTAAACTCTGGGGAAAACATTTGCTCATTGCTTAGGTTTAATTTTTAACGAGCTTGAACTTCACATAAAAACTGCTCGTGCCAGTCATATAATAAGGACATCTCAGCGATAGATTTCATTTTTGTGGAGCTTGCACCTTTCGAAGCTTTGCTCCGTGTCCTTTATTTATGCAAGCTAGAATGACCAATCCTACGAGCTTAAAGGGTTAAGAATCTACAAACTACGAAAATAAATGGTTGCTCTTAACTTGCATGTAAAATGGTTTGCATGCCCCCGGTATAGCCATGTAGAGTTTCGAGGTTACCCTTCAATTTGTAGACAAAACATTTGTTCTATCGTGAAAGGCATACCTTCTAATGGAGTTATCTTATTCCAGTATAATCCCATATTCCTATATTTAAGGGTGTCAGACCAGTCATATATCCTTCGTGAAAACCTATCATATACCTAGAGTTTTCCTACCGGAGTAGGCCAAGGTGCATGCCCCATGGGTTTCAGTCATGTCCCCCGAATTACTCGCGTTCTTCAGGTGGACGTACTAGAGATTGATGAGACATTCCTTGCGTGAAAATACCATTCAGGGATGGCATTTGACCATTAGCTATGTGTGAGGTAGAGAACGAAAGCTAGTCTACGAGCTGGACCACTTAGCCTTCATGCGGAAAACACATTACTCTAAAGTGTGAGGAGACAATGGCTCCCATGCTATAAATATAGTCGCGCCAAAGGAGTAGATTATAGTCTAGAGGTCCTTGGACTACCATTACATTCATATAAACGTTTTTCCTTCTCAAAGTAATAGGCACATTTGGAAGGATCCGTAACGGTTGACTGGTTCCTTTGTCGAAGCCTGTCAGTTTTCTCATCTCAGGTAGAAGCAATGGCGAAGCAAGCGCTTTACAAGTAGTTGAGGAGAGGATACTCATAGAATCCCCTTCATCTATGATGGTACCGACCATGACCATTTTGTAAGCTTGTACAATGACTTGGAATGGTACACTAGCCAGTAAATGGGGTCTTCTTGGTAGATTCCAATCGAAGGAAACTACTAGGTTGCTTGGAGGTGGGACTGAATAAACGGCCGGATATGACTGTAACGAACTTCCTTCCTGCGGTAAAGGAACAGGTAGATTTCCCCCATGTTCATCAGAGTTTGTGTTTATGAAAAGAATTTGAATGGTGTCGTTCTCATTCTCTTCAGTGACTATATCATCTAAAGATGGACCTTCTGAAGGCAAGTCCTAGTCAACTGCCACCTCGACCTTTTGAATTGCATCTGGTGTGGATTTAGAGGGTTTATCTTCAACGATAGATGCTTCAAATAACCATAATGGCATGTCAATTGGATTTTCAACTAGTGATGGACTCGACAAGAGTTTCTCGTATCCAGGAGGAAGCTGTAGCGGTGAAGCAAGATGGTTATCGAAGACTCTTTTAGCTTCATCTAGGAAGGGACAATGGTGGACAACATGATCACCTTCACATAGCTTGCAAGGAAATTTACATTTCCTTTTCTGTCTAGATACTTTGCTTTCACTAGTTGACGGTGTACTTTCAAAATGATCAGAGGTTGAAGACACCGAATTGTGCAAATGAGGAGACCAGTCCCTTAAGATCTGAGGGATGCAAGGACAATATCGATGATAGTGGTCTCCTTTGCAAATGACACATGGAGATTTAGGCTTGGGTGGTGCAATGTGTGGATTTTTGATAGACGATGCACGGTTGCCCCTTTTTTCCTTTGGATCCTTCTTCTTCTTTTTGTTTTTCTCTTTCCCCTTCTTCTCCTTCTTAGCCACTTGATTTTCAGCTTTACCAGCTTCATCAAGGGAAGAGGAAGGAGGAGAGGAAGAAACAAATGAAGTAGAAGGTTGGGGGCTAACTCTAGTATCATCTAGTTGTTGACTTGATTGTTCAGGAATCATGGTGTTATGAATAACAAAGGTAGAGAAGAGCCATATTGGCAAGCTAATTGTCAATCCTAGAAGTGACAATGTGGCCATATGAGGTGCAGCAACATCTCCCCAAGAGGAGAAAAGACTAGGATTTCCGCGAAGGGGAAACCCTTGGTTGGAAGAATCCATTTTTCTCAACCTAAGACCAACACGGGAATAGCGATATTATTCTGATTAAAATAAACTTTACACGCTTTGACACAACTTGTTTTTTCAGTTTTTAAGAGTCGAGAAAAGACAAAAGATTACTCTAGTCGCCTTCGATTTTTAATGAGCCTGAAATGACAAGTGCTCAGATGGACCTTTTCCTTTAAGGAGTCTGAAAAGGAATGAAAGAGACTACTCTAGAAATATAGAAAAAGGGATTACCAAACCAATCACAAAACTGCAGAATAATTTTTACGGTACGGAAGTCAATCTTCCCGAATGCTATGTTCAGTGCATTGCAATCGATAGGGTGGCAGACATGGCTTCCTAAGGATAAAGGATGTAGCCTATTGTGGTCTCCCAATATATACTCAATGGTACATGGGAGCACAAGTTTGTATCGGCATTTGTCATCTCAAAGAGGAGGAATCACCCAACTAGCAATGAAATCGATAGTTACCAGGCTTTACGACGATGGAATATGTCTCTAGCCTAGACTTCTAAATGTTGTGAGTTAGGTTCAAAAGTGTTTCTATGTTCATTGAATTTATTTTACAGTTGATCTTGATTAAGAAATTTTCCTTTCAGGTTCACCGCGTGATGTAGATATATAATTCCTAAAATGCAATCTAAGATGATAAACAATCATTTAATCTTCTTTTGCAATGAAAATCCTACCTACTTATGAAAGAGAAATGAGATTCTTTCAACATAGAGCATAGAGCACACACTAGATGCACTGTCCTGAATCAAACCAACAAGAATTCTAAATGTAAATGCACATGCATGTATTTGTTTTCTACTTTCTTAATGTGTGAATGACAAAAAGAATGCTAAGTACAAATCTGAATTATCTTTTCAAAGCGACAATACTAACAAATTTCTCTTCAAAACGAAAGGAAGATAACGACGACACTTTGCGATTTTGAATTAAAAATTGTTTTCGGCACTTGAAAAACTACTAATTCAAATCAAATACAAGAGTAACATTATAATCGACCATAAAGAACAATAGGATTCTTTTCTACGACTGAAAACAACACTTGCGACACCTCCAAATCAAGAAACGATAGTTCGATTATGCTACTTCTTTGTAAAAGAGAACTGAAAATGGCACACAATACACAAAAACATTCACATTTCTTTCCACGATGGAGGAAAAATGATGGAAAGGAAGAGGGTTTCCATAGTGGTATACTGATCACAGATAGCAAAACTCCTGAATAAAGCTGAAGAGAGCGAAGAAAAACCAAAGTCTGAAGGCAAAATTATCCTTATCTGATCATCGCACCTGTTACACAGGGAAACAGAGATGCGTCCCACCTACTTCACACGGGAGGTGTGATGCATCTAGAGTTCCTTGAAGAGAGGGTGAAATGGTACCAGGACGAGACTTTAACTTGGTTCTTGATCATATTTTACAGCTCAGTTCAGGGATTTAGGTCGAGCAAGTGATGTTCAGTAAATATAAAGCATAGGGGTTGATCTAATTAGGTTACTAGAGCCACTACTAGGGCAATTAGAATGTTTGCAAATTGATTGTTCAGCTTATAAAAAAAATGCGGAGATAGACTGAAGCAACATTGATCTACTTTGCACTTGCATATCAAATGGAGTTTGAAGGCTAGCTAGCTTGACTTCAAGCTCCGTCTGTAAGTTTATAAAACAAACAAATATAGACAAGAAAACAAGCTATTCGCTCCCTTGCGGAGTCGCCATTTTGTTATCAGGAAATCTAGTGTCCACTCAAAGCTGCTAGTCCCACTAAGATGGGTAGCTATCCTAGAAACAAACAAACCAAAACTACTTTCACTTTCCTTTATGAGAAGTAGATAAGAGGGGAACAAAGGACACCAACCTCAGTCTTGCACTTGGTTCCTTGCTTGGTTCCTCTCCCTTCTGACAGATCTTTTCCGCTCCTTCTTCGTTTACCCAACTTCAAAGAGCACCTATGGAATCAAAGCAGCATAACACTATCGAAGAATAGAGATCTACAAACATAAACAATATAGGACTAGATATATATTGACCACACAAATGCATATATCATCAAACATACAACAATGTGGAGGAAAACTTGAATAGATTTATTAATATCCAGAATAGCAAAGAGGATTACAACCCATTGTTCTGACCCAACATCATCCTCTCAGCATGAAAGCCCTTGCTCACCTCATGAAAAGCTTAGATCAACCAACACTATGATATTGCACCAAGAAACCAACACCACTTCCTTACAAGATACAAGATTCCAACCTTTGGATCTCTGTGATGAGGGATCCATATATAGATGATTGTAGGTAGGTGAATCAGCTTCTAGGATTTTGATTAGTGTCATCTCTCTAATAGTTCTTGATTCCACTTGGAGATTGATGATCTCTTACTCATCCTTGGGCGAATTTAGAGAGGCAAGTGTCACAGGAGAAGTTTCTGGAAGATTCCATGATCATCCACCTTGCAAACTATCTCTACCATTTGTCTACTCTCACCCATTGCACCCTATAAAAGGGCTTTCCATTATGCATCGCACTTTTTACTCTCAGCAGGTGAGATGCATCGCACCCTCTGCACTGGGCAATTTGTATGGTCCAATTTTGACCAGTTCTGAGTAGTTTTCTGTGGAGAACTTCTGGGAGATGATGTAATCAGCTGACCTTGTTCCCTTAGGGTGTGAAGAAACACTTTTAGGGACTTAGAAGCCCTTGGTTTATGGACATGTATGATTGGGGTTTCAGTGCCCAAAAATGTCTATAATAGGGAAGTGCTCCAGGGAGCTATGATGGAGCAATAGAATGTGTTGGGGGCCCTAAGGGCACAACTACAGGAACTTCAGGTGCAAGCCACATAGAAAGGAACAATAACCACCTACAACACCGCAGGTACATTAGCAGTTGAGCAATTGTTGCACCCAAAAATGGCCAACACCATAGTGCTACTGGAATGAGCGCTAACAGAATAGGACGAGGAGGACAGAGCCGCGGTAGTCCAGATCAAGGGACTTGGCCTACATTTGGTTGCCCTTCCACAGAACATTGTACTAGTTGCAGGAAGGCATAACAATAGAGCTATATTCATGGGAAGGCCACGTGATCTAGGTATTGAGTGAGAAAAAGATCAACATTGAATAGCACAACCTGTAGTGTGGCGAGCTAGTGTCATAGAATCAACAGATCACACAAACAGTAGATGAAGTGTGCCGACGCATTCTAGAATTATCGATTGCCATAGACCTACCAACCAAGATGTCGATCCACTATCTGGCAAGTGTAGTGCAAAGCGCACGTGAAGAAACAACATGAGTGCAGCTGGAGCTGATCCTCCAAATTGCTGAGCTGCGGATGGAGGTGTGGCCTTCCACTCCTCTGGAAGTCAAAAAATAGCACATTAGCGCGATTTAGACAGGATTGGTAGAAATTGGAAGGGCGGTGCATGACTGCACTAGTATGTTGCACCAATCATTCGATGTCCTCACATCCTTGTAGGAGGACCCCAACATAAAGCGCTTAGAAACAGAGGCGTATGAATTGCAATAGTAGTTTGACAATGTTAAGGGAATGACGTAGATAGTCATCATCACCCAACATCTAACTAAGATGTAGCAGGCAAGGGTGTTGAAGGAGTAGGTGGATGCTGCAAGACAGAAAGTGGCCCTTCTCAAAGCATGCGTCTAGCCTTGGATTGATGAGGGCTTCACCATTACAGCTGAGATTGAGGGCAAGCTCATGTAGATGCGGGGACTATATGCGCTAAGACAAACAACATAGCCTCATAAGGAAGCAATAGAAGAGCACATGTAGCATGTCCAACAAATAACAAAACCATGTGCCATGAACCTCCGAGCAGTATAGGACCAGTTGGAGGGGCTTTGCACCAAGATCACCACACTAGCAGAGTGATTCAGGATGATTCATGATGATTGTTTTATGGGCTATTGGGCATGGAATCCCCCACAATAGGTTTTAGGGCTCAAAGACCAAGTTTTTGTCAAAGGTTTTGTAAGACTCCGCGAATTGCGGGCACAAAGTGCAAAGTAGAGGTTGAATTCATAGGGTTGTCCACCTTGAAGGTAATGTAATGTAAGGTCATGTCGGCCTACCCATGATTCATGGACCATTGGATTATATAAATAGAGTGAGGCTCTAAGTTGTAAAGATAGTGGAATATAGAGGAAGTAGCAAAGGAATGGTTCAAGCTTAGAGTAGGATTCTATGTGTATTGGGTCATAGTAGTAGGAAGAGGCTTTGTAGCTGAGTGCAGAAAGGCCTAGTAGAGTCCGTAGCTGAGTACGTGGACCCCTGTAGCTGTGTTAAGTTATGGTATGTTTTATGCTTATAACAATTTACTTATTTTTCTTATTATATTCCACAAATTAGCAATCACATGTAATAAAGTAAAGTGCAGATAAAATATTAAATGATCGACATAAAACAAGTCAAGACAAGAGACAAAAGATGTGGTGGCTACGCAGGGACAAACCTCATAATGTGTGGGGAAACCCTTTGATCAAATCTTATTTTATCTTCAATAATTGAGTAGAGAGAAATAGTACAATAAATCTGATTTATATCAGCATTAGCAAACCCTAGGTCAACAACATCAGCATTAGCGGCTTCATCATCAAAACTAGGGCACCATCGAATCGACTTCATTCCTCCACCAAAAGTTGCAACCTTTAGAGGAGGTTTAGATGATCCTACAGTGTAGTTAAGATGAGGAGATCTTCTAGTTTTTGTAGGTCAAACTTCACTTCTACAGTTGCAGCTTCAGTTTCAGTAGCTTCCTTCAAACTAGGGTCGTCGATATCTCATAAACCGTCCATCAGATCGACTTCATTCCACCACCAAAAGTTGTAGCCTTCAGAGGAGGTTCAAATGAACCTATAGTGTAGTTTAGATGAAGAGGTTTTATGGTCCACACTGGTCAAAGTTTGGATTTGCAATTGCAACTTCAGTTTCAGCAGCTTTTGGCTTTACATGCGTGAGAGAGAGACCCTTTTCTGCACAGTAGAGAAGAGACTATTTTCTGCACAGTAGAGAGAGAGAGATGTGATGAGATGAGTGAGTGAAAATTAGGAAAAGTCCTCCCCTATTTACACACAACTGTTGATGTTGAATAGATGCGACTATTGGGCTTCTAAGCCTACATGAGTTGTAGGTTGGCTTGATAATAATTCCATAATCAAAATAAATTCATATCTCCATGAATACTTATTAGAAGTGGAAAATCTTTTGATCAATCCTACACCTCTTAACAAGAGGAATCTAATGAACATATTATCAGCCATGAATAAGATGACCCACATGAAGTTTGACCTAGTTTCCAATTTTAACACTCACTCTCAACTAGGGAGAACTTCATCTGCAATCTATCTGTCAGTTGCTACTATTCATCCATCAAATGAACTGCCCTGTACAGCCTGACCCTTGCCCTACTCTACTCTATTCTGCTTATTCTTCTTTGTCTTGATTTTCCTTGTACTGATCTATGCTTCTCTGCTCTGTTATGCTCTGCTCTCCTTTTTTCCAAATTATGAAGAAGAAGAAATGATCGAGGATGTATCATATTACCTCAAAGTTAGTCTCAGAGTATGTACCACTAGTCCCAAACCAGTCTCAACCAACCGGAAGTCACCGTGATAGTGAGTACAACTCCTACCACTGGTCCCAGACCAGTAACATCCTCCATTAACTCAAAGTTAGTTTCAGAGTGCGTACCACTGGTCTGAGACCAGTAACAACCAACTCAAAGTGAGTGTCATAGAATGTATGACTCCTATCACTGGTCCTAGACCAGTGTCATTGATCCTATATCAATGGAGGTCATCCTAGCATAGGGAGTACGGTAGATACAACGATGCGTCCATATATACTACTGTGGTCCCTAACTTCATTTCCCTGCTCATTGATCAGATGAAAGGTAGTTCCCATGAGTCCTAGACTACATGGGTAGGATATCTCGATAGGAGAAATTAATCAATCCCATCCTCAAAGGAGAACACATCAATCCTGCTACAATCGCCATGCAGAAAACATCAATCTGGGTTGCCATGGAGAACACATCAATCTAGGCCTCACAGGAGAAGACATCAATCTTGCTACAATGTCGCCATTGGGTGTACATGTTTACCACCAAGGGATAGTGAATCATCTTGTAGTTATATGCTACTCCAAGAAGTACCCCGCACTCCCCTAGAGCTCCCAGAGCTCAATGCATCATACAAGACCCTCATTGGAGGGTCTTTGAACAACTCCAAGTTGTTCTCAGAAAGTCAGGAATTTTACTTTCCCAAGGGGCTTTGTTAGAATGTCGGTGACCTGTTCATTTGTACTGATATGTTGGAGCCTTATAGCTCCCCACTGCACCATATCTCGAATATAGTTGTACCCGATATCAATATGCTTGGAGCGATTATGAAATATGGGATTCTCTGACAAACAAATCCCACTTTGGTTGTCACAAAGTATTACGGTGGTATTCAATGTAAATCCAAACAACTCACTAAAAGGTTTTCACTACCAGACTGCCTCATAGGAAGCCATGCTAGCAGTAATATACTCTACTTTGGCGGTGCTCAAGACTACCGACTTCCACTTCCTACTGATCTAGGATATCTAAGCAGATCCCAAGGAGAAACAACACCTAAAAGTGCTCTTACGATCCTCCACATTGCCTTCCCATTCAGCTTCTATGTATCCAAATAGTCTCACATCTCTAGCAGTGTATCTTAACCCATAAGTGATTATGCCACGAAGATATCTCAACAGATTCTTGGCACCAATCCAATGTATGTAGTGGGTGTTGGGCCGCCAAATTAGCATACATTTTCACTCCATTTTCACCTTTATCCTCATTTTGTCACCTCATTTCATCACATTATCATTACATAACCCTATATTTCCATTACCATATGGGTTTATATTTTCATTCTCCAAAGTTATTAATTTCAAGTATTTAAAGTGAATTTTTGATTAGAATTTAGAAAAATAACATGTATTTGCTTATACCTAAAGGTGGAATGATTTTGGTGACATGTGTAGGTGATTTGGAAAGTTCTAAGATACTCTTATGTGGCCTCCAAGGCTCAAATTCGAATTCTCTTGAAGATTTGAAGGACATTTTGGATAGGGGTCAAGCATATATCATGGAGAAAAATCATGGATAAAGGAATATGTGTCTCATATTGGTTGCAACCATATGAGGGATTAGTGGATCCCCATTAATTAGTTAGTTGCTTAAATTTTTGTATAAATAGGAGAACCTCCCCCACTCCAAAAAGAGGACTATTGGAGCATGTATCCAACTTATGATGGAATAGAATAAAGCTTCATTCTACATAAATTTCCATTCTATAGTTTTAGATATAAATTTTCTTAATGTAGTATATGGAATATCTTGTCACTTTGTTCTTAAGAGAATTGAGCTCACTCTCAAAAGATCAAAGAAAAATTTTATTTCATAATAGATCTTATTTCATTTAGTTACCTAGATGTTTGAGGATTTGTTTGTGATTGATGGATGGGTTTCAAATTAAAATCTTATCAGCATATGAGGGGACAACCAAGGGTATAAGTTAGGCTCTCTCTCTATTTGATTTTCATGATAATTGAAATTCATTCTTTTGCTTTTAATTTTCAAGTTATTTCATTTTTTAAATGCTTATGAATGAATCTTAGTTTAGTTTGGATCAGTATAGGAGGGGACAATCAAGGGACTAAGTTAGTCTCTCTCTCTCTATTTGAATCTGAACAACAATTAAAATTCATTCTCTTGTCTTTATTTCAAGTTTTTGGTTTTGTGTAATCAATGATTTATTTTCAATCTATAATACTGTAGGGAAGGACAGCTAGGACCTCCTCAATTAGGAGCCTCTTCCCTTGCATATTATATTGAATCAAAAATCATTTAGTTGAACATAGAGTTAGTTGCCTACTCCTGCATATATTTTGTTGGCATCGTCACAAGCTTACAAGTTTCCCTGGTTGATAATTTAATGAAAGCAATTTAAAAAATTAAATTTCCCAACATTTTGGCACCGTTGTCGGGGATGGTGCTAAGGGATTAGGCATTAGGAATTTAATTTAGTACTTGTATTTTTTTTTGGAAAAACTAACTCATGTTGAAAGGATGACTTGGTGACAGCAAGATCTTAGTAACATGGGGAAGTATACATAGGGGTTAGCTTTGAATATCATTTTTAGCTTCATATATAAATCATGATAAATAGGATGCGTATATTTCAATCAATATTTTCACTATAAGGATGTTGAACTAATCCATCCATTTTTGGACAGGAGATCTAGAATGATGTTCAAGCATTTGGAGGAGAGTCAAGAGAATGAGGACTACATTGAAGATTGGTTTCAATAGGTGACTAGGCCACAACTTTCTTCCATTCTTCAACGAATCCTAACATTTAATCCAAATGTGAAATTGATCTCTCATATCCTTGCAAACATTTAGGTATATTTTTCAAATTTGGATGTAAGCATACTAGAGACTTTGATTCGTAAATGGCTTCATTGGAAATACTCCTACACTTGAAAATAAAAATAAAAATCTCTTTCTCAAAAGGAAGTAGGATAGAATACGAAAATAAAACCAAGCTTGGAGAGTTTTTTTTTAAGTTTTTGATTTTCAAATTTGATTTCATTTTCTTGGAAATTCCAGTGGTGTAGTAAAATCCACCTCATTCACTAACCATTGGCAGGAAGATCTACAATCAAAGAGATATTTGTAAAGAAGGAAAACAAGTGGAGTTTAGAAAATTAAAATTTGAGGTTTGAAATCAAATTCTTCTTATATTTCTTTTCAAATTTTAGATTTCAATTACATAAAGAATTCATAAGTATGCTCTCCTCCTACTCTTTGTGTGACATGGAGGATCAGAAAAAGGATTTCATGTTAGTACATCTTTTGTTACATTTTTTTTAATAATAAAAAATAAATAAAAACACAAAAACGAAAATGAGAATGAGAATAAAATAAACAAATAAAAATTCATAGAAGCCAAGGAAACAAATTGTTGCAAATGCTATGTGTGATTTTGAAAAAATGAAAGGTAGATGTGCATTGCCTTGATTTAAAAAAGAAAAAACTGAATTTTATATGGAAGTTAACTAAGCAGAGGCTAAATTCGCAGAGGTTAAAAACATCATTTTTAAAATGAATTTTGTGACCAAATGAAAATGAATCTGAAAAATATAAAACATGGGTTTTTCTTAGAACAGGATGAACTATAACAAGGGTGAAATATTTTCACAAAATTCGTAACCATTTGAGAGATTTTCAAGGTTCTCTGGAGCGTTATTTTTGAGGTTGCATGAGAAAAAAGTTTTTCAATTAAATGCAGCTAGTAGCCAAGGCCATGGCCATCCATTGGCTCAACCACAGAGCTATGGCCAGCCACCTAGTAGTGTTGCCAAGCTGTAGAGAAAAAAATCAATCTATAAATTTGAAAAAAAATTGATAAAAAAAATTAATAATTAATTAAATACAAAAAAATTATTAATTATTAAAAAAATTCTTACTACAAAGAAGGGATTTTCTCCATGCCTAGAACCTGCAACAAAAATATATATAAAAAAAATCATAAACATTTCCCGAGCTTTTATAGAATAAAAATTGGTTAAAAAATCACTTTCTAGGCAAAAAGGATGAGTTCAAAATATATGAAAAATAATTTGACAAATATTTTGGAATTCCATTTTCCTAAAAATCTTGAAAATGATGAATTCAAAAGATATGAAAAATAATTTGGCAAATATTTTGGAATTTCCTTTTCATAAGAATCTTGGAAAGGATGAATTCAAAAGATATGAAAAATGATTTGGCAAATATTTTTTAATCATATTTCCTAAAAATCTTGGTTTTAGATTGGCCACTTGTCAAGTTGTTGTTTTAATTTTCATTTTAGAATAATAAAAAATTCCAAAATTCCACTAGATTCATAAGTGTGACTATGATTTATTGGTAAGTTATTCATATTACACAATGGAGGTCATGAGTTCAAATATTGTAGGGATTGGAATTTGTTAATTATTCTTAAATTTTGACACAACATTAATTAACCAACAATTTTTCCACCACATGACAACACAACATTGACTGATATTGCACATTCACTACCACATCATCAATCAACATGTCACATCATTATTACACAGTCACCCTTCATCTACCAGCTCATTTTTCAACATTGAAAATGGAGCATGAAGAAGAACAATAAGGGTGCTTCATCTACATGATTATTGGTTTACAAATTGACTTGAAGAGAATCTTGTAGATGGAAGATTGAATCCTGTATACATGTGTTTTCATTTCATAAAGTATTTTTATATGATCATGTTTCTTTGAGTCTTGAAGGTACAGAAGCCAATGACATCACAAGCTGGAAAATTTTATGTCATGGCTTAACCAAAGAAGATAGATAATATTTTTAGGTGTAGGAATGGCAAAATCCTGCAACAGAGAAACCTTATGACAATCTTCACTATTTCATCCAAATTTCAAATAAGCACAACTTTCTCATAAGACATCAGATTTCGACGATTCAAGCATCGTTGGAAAGATCTCAACAAGATCTATAGAATGAAAATATATCATAAGAATTTGAAATAGTTAAAGAAAGAAGAAATTGCTGACAAGACATAACAGCTAAAATGAGGCACTAGTTTCGAGACAGGTAAAAATTCTTTTGGTTTTTCTTTCAAGAATTTGTTTCATTGGTACCAATTCTCAGTTTCTTTTCATAAATGTCATAAATATAGAGATTGATCACCTCTCTATTATGATAAACTTACATTTCATTGTAGAAAAAGTACTACGTTTTTGCAGGTTCGAGGATGATAAACAAATGACCACAAGCAAATAGTGTCTTTTAAAGACCCCATTTCAAGCCGAGGACATGCTTTTGGGTAAGCCAAGGGGGGAGAATGTCATAATATCCATCATATCAGCCTCTCAAAGATGAAATTTCTTTCACAAGAAAATGATCAAAGCAGCAACAAAGATTAGACATCAATGCATGATCACATGATGTCAAATCAGATCCATCACTTGCAAGCCTTTCAAATGCCAATGTGTCCATTGCATCCATGCTTCCTCAGTTAATAAAAGTTATCCTCATTTCCATTTACATTCTCCATTATATTTCTACTCCTTTTCAGTAAATAAAAACTTCATTTCGTTCCCACTTCTTTAGTCAGTAAATTTTCCATTCCATTTTCATTTTCATGTTTTCAAATAAAACCTTAATCCATTGTTCATTTTCCTTCATAGTGATTTTCCTGCCTCACTTTCACTAACCTGTAGCCCATGAATAAAGTAATTTAGCTCCATTACAAAGATGAGTCACCCCATTTTCCTTTTCTTCCAAATAAACCCTACTTCAATGCAAATTTTCCATCTAGGTTCCTTCAAAATCATTATTTCATACTTGTGTTAGATGATGGAGGATTCTTTAAGGCCTCCCTTCTAACAAGTCTTGGCCTAATGACATCAACACATTATCTAGGTTCAAGGCTAGAGTCTTAGTAGTACCTAGAGGTTTGTATGCCTTAATGATAGGCTCTCTTGCCAACAATCATGGGAATACACCAATGTCCCTTGATCGTTGGATCTTGCAAGTGGCTCGACATCAGCGCATCTATTTGCACTTCGCAATATGTACTTAGGTACCCTGGAACTCATTGACATTAAACATGATTTTGCCTCGCATTGGTTAATGACATTCATCAATGGTTGGTAATCCAATGACTTCTTTCCATGTTCGACATCAACACATTTATTCACATGGAAAGAATTGTGCCACAATATGGAATGACATGAAGACTATATGGTTCAATAGAAGATTCAACAATAATAAAGGATCCACATTTATGACTTCATCCATCATGTATGCAACCAAGACACATATCACATTATTATATTCTCCATTCCATGATTCAGCAGCAGGAGCTACATTTTCTACATATACACAATTTGTCCACTTAGGTAAGTAAATGTGTGTTCTTTTCTAGCTTTTTATCATACAATTCCTTTAATACTAAAATTATAATTCTTGGGAAATGTTTCACCATGTTCATTCACATTCACATTCACCATGTTCATATTCACATTCATACTCCATTATCACCTTCCATGTGTCATATATGTCCTTTCTACACATATCATCCTAACCAACATACTTTCTCCAAACAATTACTATTACATTATGATTTAAATGTTACATGTTTTGCAAATAATGATCGAAGAATCAATGGTTGATTAAATGTTTTCAAATTCTTTTGATGCGACATAAAAACAGTGAAAGTATTGCTACACAAGAACCAATACTAATCAAATTTTGGTTGTCGCACAAGAACCAACTAAAATAATATGTTGCAATCAAATGTTTTTCAAGAAAGAAGACTTTGCAAAAAGGAACAAAGTTTTCAAAAGGAAAATCATGTGAAGTTAAAAAAATCAATATCAGCCTAAGTTCATGTAAAAACAAGACAATTTAAAAGATCAAATCATAATCAATATAATAGATTGCATGAGGACATGCAATAACTTAAGTTGGGGGGTATGTTGGGCTGCCAGATTAGCATACATTTTCACTCCATTTTCACCTTTATCCTCATTTTGTCACCTCATTTCATCACATTATCATTACATAACCCTATATTTCCATTACCATATGGGTTTATATTTTCATTTTCCAAAGTTATTAATTTCAAGTATTTAAAGTGAATTTTTTATTAGAAGTTAGAAAAATAGCATGTATTTGCTTATACCTAAAGGTGGAATGAGTTTTGTGACATGTGTAGGTGATTTGGAAGGTTCCAAGATACTCTTATGTGGTATCCAAGACTCAAATTCGAATTCTCTTGAATATTTGAAGGAGATTTGGTATAGAGGTCAATCATATCTCATGGAGAAAAATCATGGATAAAGGAATATCTGTCTCATATTGGTTGTAACCATATCAGGGATTAGTGGATCCCCATTAATGATTTAGTTGCTTAAATTTTTGTATAAATAGGAGCACCTCCTCCATTCCAAAATGAGGAATCTTGGAGCATTTATCCAACTTGTGATGGAATAGAATAAAGCTTCATTTTACATAAATTTCAATTCTATAGTTTTAGATATAAATTGTCTTAACGTAGTATATGGAATATCTTGTCACTTTGTTCTTAAGAGAATTGAGCTCACTCTGAAAAGATCAAAGAAACATTTTATTTCATAATAGATCTTATTTCATTTTGTTACTAGATGCTTTAGGATTTGTTTGTGATTGATGAATGGGTTTTAAATTAAAATCTTATCAGCATATGAGGGGACAATCGAGGGTCTAATTTAGTCTCTCTCTCTATTTGATTTGCATGATAATTGAAATTCATTCTTTTGCTTTTAAGTTTCAAGTTATTTAATTTCTTATGCTTATGAATGAATCTTAGTTTAGTTAGGATCAATATAGGAGGGGACAATCAAGGGACTAAGTTATTCTCTCTCTCTATTTGAATCTGAACAACAACTAAAATTCATTCTCTTATCTTTATTTCAAGTTTATGTTTTTATGTAATCAATGATTTCTTTTCAATCTATAATATTGTAGGGAAAGACAACTAGGACCTCCTTGTAGGTTTTAACCCCGTACAAAAATTACCTGCATACGAATTCTAAATCACAGAAAAATAAACAATGCAAGAGCATAACACA